>OZ005734.1:198210631-198485631 GCA_963930755.1 Eudasyphora cyanicolor | reverse complement strand
TTACTGGACTTAAATCTAAGCTTTATTTTATTGATTTTTCTTTGTTTGTTTGTTGAGTTATGCATTGTTTTTGTTTTGTTTTTAATATTTATTGGAAGCTACATATTTATTAAATGTTTTTTTTGTTTGTTTTAGTTTTTTTTGTTAAATGGCACTGCAGTATATTTTATTCTTTTAATAAGGTGGGAAAACAATTTAGAATATATATATGTATGTATATATATTTTATAGTTTTATTTTCTTTATATATATGTATATTTTGTTATATATATATATATTTAAGTATGTATGTATATATAAAATTCAATACGTTTTTGCAAATATGTTTTTTATGTTTTGAAAAACTGTTTAACATTTTGATTTTCTGAAAACGAATACAACAAAATTGTTATTTTTTTTTGGATTTTTTGTTATGTTTAACTTTACGGCATTTGCAAAGTTCAAAATTTAAATGATGATGAGAAAAAATTGTTTTATTATATTCAATAAATTCAATGCTTTGGCACTTTCGTTTCCGTTACGCTAAACGGTTTCAACTGTCGTTTAATATTCAATTCAAATGTGAGAGTAAAAGTTGATGGGTTCTTCGAAAAACCCAATTTTTTTATTGTAAAAATTTGATTTAAAACATCCAAGAAAAAGAAAGAAAAAGTTACTAAAATTTGGTATATCAAAGAAATGACTTTACTTATAGAAAATTTTCTATTTTTGTTTAAAAAAAGCAAATGTTCGAAACACTGTGTTATTGTTTATTCTAATCTAAAAATATTTCTTTTTTTTTGATGTATGAAAATATGTTCATTTGTTAAAAGATTTTTTCTTTAAATTGTTGTTTTTTCTCATTTCAATATTGTATGCATTTAATAAAAAAGCATGTCCAATAACAATTGTAACAATATTCGGATTTGGTTTCATTTTCGGGGGTAATTATGTATTGTTGTTTTATTTTTTGCATTTTGATGTTATTTGCTTTTTCGCGTGTTTGATTTATAAGGTATGTTTTTGCATATCGATCGTATAAATATTTGGATTTTTTTATTATGTATTTTGTATGGGTTTCTATATTGTTCTTTCTTTTCTGTGACGGCCATGCAATTCAAAAATTAGTCAAATTATTCAAAATTGTTTTTAAATCGTTTAAACATTTTATATTTTTTCCCCGCACATAAATTAATTATGTCATACATAATTTTAAGTATGTTTTCTCTGCCAACTATTAATAATAGCCATCGTCATGTGATAATTGCCCTAGTGGATTTTTTGTGGAAAATTTTTTGAAAATTTAGAGCCTTCAAATGGTATGAAAATTTTACCAATGTACTGAGAAAAAGTAAAGAAATTATCTGCATTTACATAACGTGAAAGAACTTCATGTTATAGAAATTTAATGATTGGGGCGACTTGGAAAAAATTTTAATTATGTCATTTCATCATTTTTGCCAGTGTGGATAGTTAATTTTTTAAAGAATAGTGCACTTAATGGTGAAATTATTTACTCACAAATTTAAAAGTTTTGAACCAACGGATTGGAGCGGTTTTCATTAGCCTGGCATTGAGAGGATAGACACAACAAATACTTGATTAAGCAAAATTATTACAAGATTTTTGTTTGTATTTTCGTTCGTTTTATTTAGGTCTTAAAATCATTTTGATATTATCATTAGGACATTCTACTGGCACAAGACCATTTTGCCTCTACAATGCTATAGAATGAAACGTTTTCCAAACGGTATGACACAATACAATTACTTGACGACAATAAAGAAAAGTTTAGCTGTTATTATGCGGATTAAAACTCAGCTATATTAGAAATAGCTTTCTCCGATCGAACAATAAGTATTACTCACTACTGTGATTTCAACTCAAAAATAATCGCTCTAAGTAATGTATTCAACATCACCGCTAGTGGGGTGGGGCTGAGCTCAGACATTAATGCAGCCACGACCTAGAGCGACACGAGAGGAGGGGATGTTAAAATAAAGTTCATATTTCATATCTCGTGGAAATGGATAATGTCACAACTGCCTTCCGTCCCGTTAAAACCTTGGCAAAGACATGAATAACGCTCTATTTTACGTAGCCATTCACTTGGCCATGTAAGTTTAGTTAATAATATATCCTAATTATTGCCCGATCTGGCTCTGTGCAGCAGAAAATAAGACAGGTGATAAATAAACAACGAAACATCAGTATGACTGTCCAAAATGACGTATCTGTAACAGTATGCAACAAATGAACACTTTTTGCGAAATACACGGACTTGACAGTATAGGTTCGATTATACAATCAAAGGGTAGGGTTATACCCTAGACTCGGTTTGGCGAAATTGGTGATCAATTTTTTTTATGGGCCCCCAAAGTTTCGGAAAATCAGTGAGCCACTCAGATAAAGGTGTCATCCAACAACTAATTCAGAACAGGTGATACCGCCGAACTATGTTTTTTAAAATTTTATGCGAAAAAAATTTTTTCCGATACTTTTTTTTTTGAAAAAGTGAAGGAAAAAAATATTTTTTTTCTCTTTTTTCAGCATAACTTACGGGGACTCGTAATTTTTCACTAACAATGCTTTGCAAAATTTTAGCCAACGTAAATCTGAACAACTTTTGTGAACATATCAATACAGTCTGAACGTGTCTAGGCAGACTAAATAGCTCAAAAAACCACATTGTACCCTATTTAGGGTGCCTAGACACGTTCAGATTGTATTCATATGTTCTCAAAAGTTGTTCAGATTTACGTTGGCTACAATTTTGCCAAGAATTGTTAGTGAAAAATTAAGAGTCCCCGGAAGTTATGCTGAAAAAAGTAAAAAAAATAATTTTTCCTTCACTTATTCCAAAAAATTTACCGGAAAAAAATATTTTTTCGCAAAAAATGTTAAGAAACTTTATTAAGCATATTCTTAGCTACTAGTTAAGCGGTATCACCAAGTCTGAATTAGAAGTTGGACAAAAGCTGATGACAGCTTTTTCGAGGGGCCCACTGATTTTCAGAAACTTTGGAGGCCCATAAACAAAAATTGGTCACCAATTTCGCCAAACCGAGTATAGGGTTATACTACCCTTTGATAGTAGAATCGATGTATTTTTTCACTGTTGCACAGTGTAATAGGAAGCTCTCGCAAGAACTGGAATTCAGCTGAGAAAGATAGAGAAGAAATCCTTGTTGGCGCTAAGAAACCAATAGAGAGGAATGCATCTGGGACTGTCCAAACGCCCACATCATCTCAAAACAAACGTAGCGCATTTAGCTCTGCGGAAATAAATAATAAATCCACAAAAGAAGCGGCATGACAGACAAAGTAACAAAATTTAAAGAGACAACGGGCGCCATTCTACTTGTGATGGGAAAGAGCGGAAAAGGAAGAGTTCTGCAATGCCATTAAAGACACTCATAAGGAAGCCATATCTGTAGAAGACTTGAAACGCAAGGCCACCGTAGAAGTACAGGACCTTGACTCGCCTTCAACAATGGAAGAAGTGGTTGCTGCGGTAGCGAAAGAAACTATACTAAAAGAAAAGGACATTACCGTTCGTTTAACGGCCACGAATAATCGGGAGCAAAAAAGAGCTTTCGTGAACTCCTCAAAACGGAGCGAATCAAAATAGCAGTGACAAATTGCAGACCAAGAGATCACCAAAGTGCAGCATATGCTCACAAGAAGAAAACACAGGGACTGGAGAGTCGGCCATAAAATGAAGAAATGTAAGAAACCACCAAAGTGCTGCATATGCTCACAAGAATGAAACACAGGGACTGACCACCTACCTGCGCCAAGAAGATGTAGCATGCAATCGTGCCTCAAATAGTTCTAGAACAGGAAGCGGCAATCGTGATCATCGGTACAACCACAAAATCACGGCAAAGTCAACGGATTTGTATGGGTGCAATTTGATGATATTACTCTGGTAAACTCTTGTCTTACTCCCAGCCACCCCAATGATGACTTCCAAAGAAAGTTAGACGCAATTGGAGACAAAATACGCGATGCAAACATCAGAGGAGTTTCCACTTTCAGATGTCCGGACTGCGATTGTGCCATACCTGATATCACTCTGGTTTCAGAAGAAATAGCACGAAATGTCAAAAATTGGAAAATATTAGAAATATACACCACAAGTGACCATCATTACATCCCATTCTTACTGGAATCTATCAGAACAGTAACCTAAAAACTAAATCAGAATCAGAAAAATACAAGCACAAGTAAGTGGAACGTTAACAAACTGAACTAGACTGCACTGTTAAACGAGACCGACAGGCTAACGGAAAACGCAGAAATTGAAGAAGATGCCATATACACAGTGACTCAGGTTATGAAAATCATTGCGAGAGGATACAACAAGGCAACGCCTAGGATAAAAAGGTCGAAAATAAACAAAACTGCAGTGTGCTCACTGGTGGAACGACGAAATCGGTGAACTGTGACGAAACTGCATCCGTCAAAGAAGAAAATTCGCAAGAGCCAGTCGAAGAGGTGCAAATGAAATGAATTACGAGAAGATATCAACAGAAATCCGTAGGGGCTTGGCAACAAGATAGTCATGGAAAAACTCTGCAACAAAAGCCCGGTGCAAGTGATGGATGAGAAAACTATAGAACATATAATCGGATAACATCGAAATGTCGACAGAGTTGAGGACCCGCCTTCAAACGACGACGACGCAGAACATACGTTTTTCTCGTGCGTACGCTGGTCCGAAAGCAGAAGAGAGCTGGAGAGACAAATAGGAATTTTAAATCAGATGAATATAGTAGAAAAAAAATGACTGCAGAAGAAGAAAAGTGGAAGGTAACATCAAAATACACCTCGTCCTCGTCCTTAGAGGTAAAAAGCGTGATAGACGGGCTAGAAGACTACCCCATCACCAATGAATAAGTAATGACGCGGGTACCTGGACGCAGGCCAACAAAAATAAAGAAATAAAGTATTTTTTAAACATACGGGGACCCACCTCGAAGCAATGCGAAAGCGGTGCCGAGGTGGTGTCATATTCCTCTTCAGAGTGGAGCCCGACATACCACGTTAGATCACCATCTATGATGGGTGCAATAATGCATTTTCCCACCTTAACAGCAGTGATCTCGTTGCCTATAAATGTTTACTCATATGCAGTTCGTCAGTTGGTATGTGTGTGCAGTTGGTTCAACCTAAATATTAGTTCAGAGAATAAATTTAGGTTTTTTCTTTGATTCTGTTCTCTTTCTCTCTCTGATATTGATATAAGCTTTTTCTTCGTAGTTTACTTCATATTAGACTTAATTTGCGTTTAAAAATATTTTTCTAGACATCTGTGTATATACATACTTATTATAATCATTTCGGCGCTTAATTTTTTAAATATATACTTGTTTTAATCATGAACGTACTTAAATTTTGTAAATACAAGTTCAGCTAAAACGTCGAATTTAGTATGCCATTTTCTATATGTGTACCTAATTTCACATCCACCTCTAGCCATCTGAATTTGGCGGTGTTACCATATTTATTCCTTTTTGGTCCATTCTGTTATATTGAATTCCCACATTGTTCGGAGGGCTGCCCTCACACCAAATTTCTTTATTCTGTCTTTAGTCATATCACCATATTTTTCCATTTTGCCTCATTGTGCTCCTCTCAAACCAAGTTACATATTTTTAGCTGTAGCCATTTGGATATGATAATGGTAAATATGTATCACTTTTTACACTATTTAATTCCACAAAACTATTCCAACATCCCAAGGGATTTCATGATTTTAGCTTCTTGAAATTGAGTGTGGTACCATATTTATCCCTTTTTGTTCCATTGTGCCATAATTAACATCTCTGAAAGTACTCTTAAAATCTCTGAAAGTACTACATCTCTGAAAGTAAGAATTTTCACTTCAAAATAACTTTTTGTCTTGAGTCGGAATCTCAAGGGCTACCATCACTCCAAATTTCACTATTTGAGCTCTATTTGTCATTTGGATTTGACGGTTACACAATTTTTTTAGAGGTTACGTCAGGTTAAGAATTGCAGCCTGTATAAGACTCATTTAGACTATATAGTCCATGTGTGACGTAAGGCATACGTTATCCCTAGTCCCTCCCGTTGAACCAATTTGATTGCTTTAAAAAACTCAAAAGTTTACTGGTTGGTGTGTTTAGAGTGTAGGCAGGGCCACACCAGCCTTCCTTGCGCTAGTAAGGAACTGCATACACAGTTCCTCACTAGTGATCCCCTGTCATTTGTTGCCGTAAGGGCACTATCTTTCAAGAAGATCTTGCTGTTCGCTAATGACATGCCTGTAAGGCAGTTCCTAGTTTTGCAAGTTCATCTGCTTTGCAGTATGTCCCTTTGGTCAGGCACCCTTATTTGGTGAATATTAAACTGTTCAGCCATCCCGTTAGAAGATCTGCGATAGTCGAGGGAAGTTTTACAATTTATGAATACATTTTCCAGAGACTTGATAGCGGCCTGTCTATCAGAGAAAATACTTATACCGACTTTCGGAAAAAAATATTAATATTCTGCCAATCTGATACTTCTTTATTAGCTAAGAATTCTCCCTGGCAAACACTACAGTGATGAGAGTTTTTTTTGCAATGTATATATAGCTCAAGTTCCTCGGGAAAGAAACCGAAGCACACTTGGTTCTTGAGTTTGGAACCGTCTGTATAGAAGATAACGATACGACCACTCCAATCTGATCTATCAGGTATAACAGTGAGATACTTCTTGTCAAAAAGTGATTCAGTCTTAGTGTAAACAACAATGTTCGGAAGGCCAGGCATTATTTCTAGAATGACATAATGTCATGTGTCTGTAGTCATTTCCTGACTACAGAGACAGTCCCCTAAGTCTTATCGCAGTACATGCGGTATATCGAATTGCTAAAATGTCTAACGGCATTAAATGTTGCATAACATTCGTCGTTCAACTTCCTGTCTGGTATATTACCTAAGTGTTTTGCGTTTCCAGAGTAGGTAATTTCAATACCCCCAGGGAGACAGGTGCAACTGATGGTACCAAATCTAGACCAAGATATTATCGGAAGTCTATCTGGCGGTTGTATGAGTTGATGTAGGGTGTATCTAAGAGTGCTATTGTTGTTGTAGCAGCTTGGAGACGCTGAGTTGATAATCATTAAGTCTATTTCTATTACAGACTTCCTTCCGGCATATATCCGATTATCGCGGGAACTTTATGTTGTTTTCCTCTACTACGCTAATTTCGGGGAATGGATGTCTTTTGAGGGTTACTGTTTCTATTCTCCACTAGAAGCGCTGCATTTCTGTTAATAGTCGTCATGGTGTTATGTCTATTTTTAGCATCCCTGTTGACTTGACACAGAGTGATTCTTAAATAAAGCTGTCTAGATCATGCAGGGCCGTTTTGGTGGACTTACCCTTGATGTAGGTATGTTGTTGATTAGATAGTAGCCCGTGATCAATTTTAGTCCTAAGGTAACTATCTATTAATCTTTCCAGGGTTTTAAGTAGAAATGACGATAGAATAATAGGCCGGTAATCCCTAGCTCCTGTTTGGAACGGCTTTCCCGCTTTTGGTATGAAAACAAGCTTGGTTTTTCTCCATTTTTTGGTACATTGAAAAAAAAATTTCATAAAATTAAAGAATTGCTCCAAAGACGTCACACGTTTTTAAAATAAGTTCATTTTGTACTTAAAATATAGATAATTTCAATAACACTAAGTAATTTTCTTAATTTTAAGTACAAAATGTACTTATTTTGAAGACTAAGGACGTCTTTGGAGCAATTCTTTAATTTAATGACACATTTTTTTTCAGTGTATGTACTTGTATATATGCCTGATTGATACAACATGTGTAGATCTCTCTGAGGCATCAGGAGATGAGAAAGTGTCTGGGTCTTGGCGACTTAAAAAGTTTAAAGCATTTTATAGCTTAAAACATTCTACATTCACGGTTGTACCGCTATCAAGTTGGAGGTGTACGAAAGTACGAAGATCGGAAAAAGCTTCTTGTCCTGAGTCAACATACAAATCCGCACATCATATTTCTCAATTCTATCTCCAGCGATTTGGATTTAGCGGTGGTGCCCCATTTTTCCTTTTTTATCTCAACGTGCTAAAGCGGACATGACATTTTTTAAAAATCGAATAGCTCAGAAAATACCGTTCGCTATGTATCTTATGGTGTTTTCTTTTGTGCCAGAAAATGCTACATTTTTTATGCCTTTCGCCCCAAAAATGCCTTTTTGTCTTCGATTGTAAAATAAATGCTGCACTGTGAAAGGGTTTCGTTTTCTTTTGTGAAAAATGTCGCACTTGCACGGGGCAAAAATGCAAGATTTCAGCCCTGTATTTAATCGAAGGGGTGGACGCTGCCCTACAAAACAGATGTTTTTTCGGCGTCGAGCGAAGAGCCTAAATAACCGCGTGTGTCCGTGCGTGCTTTTTTATAATGAAGTTTGGTTTGGTATTTAGGCGGCGCCGTGGAGTATTCTTTGTTTTTAGTCTACTTTTAGTGAGTAAAAGGCTAGTTTTTTGCATTTTTGTTATCGATTCTGACCATAAAAAATGCAGCAGTACATAAAAAATGCAGCAGATTCTGACCATAAAATGCTGCTCTCTGACAGGCAACATCTTTTTTTTTAGGAAAGAAAACACCATTAGTGTCGTTAATATTAGTAACTTCACTGGAAGGGCGGGATCGTTGGTTTAGTGAGTGTGGTAAAAGTGGCCTTAATATTATTTAAAAGGTAAATATAATGGAAACTATTTAATCGTAGGAGAACGAAATTTGGTTTGTATTTTAACGAAGAAATACGAAAGACTTTATAAAAAATGTGCGTGGCAATAAATAAATTATGAATTTATCATAAATTATTTACCATAAAATAATGAAATTTAGATTGTTATTATGGGCAATGTCAGCAAAAGTGAGGGTGTCGTGATAATGGTCGTGGTTATTATATTTAAATACTGAATACTTCCCAAACTATTCATTGTAGAAGAACGAATATTTTTTTACAAGTTAGAGAAATCAGTACGATCAACTTCACAAAGTTGGGAGGAGTTGAAATTCAATTTACGAAAAATATAAAATATACAAAGTGTAAAATTGAGAACATACTTTTATACATTTTTTTTTGTGATTTGATTATTATTTAAATCGCTTAGCCCACAAATGGATTGTATTGTGTTTTTTCTTCTGTATCGAAATATCGCTAAAAATTGTATAGTATTTTTTAAATATGTTACCAGTAAGCTTTTTCTTTTTTTGTTTTGATTTTGTAGTAGCAGTTAGTGTAGTCGATAGTATAAAATCTAAAATGTGTGTTTTTGGTTTTTTTTTCAAAGGGATGTTCAAATTCAAATTTGAAGTTATAGTTGCATTTTTAGATTTAGATTAGTTATAGTTAAGAATATGGTTAGTATAGTTAGATAGTATAGATTTGTATTACTTCATTTTTTTAAATTAATTATGTATAGTTTTTATGTATATATATGTGGTTTTTGTGTGTGTATATATATGAATTTTCTTTTTATGATTTTTGTTTTAAGATTTGTTGTTTGTTCTTTTTTGATCATTTTGTTTTTGTTGGTTTTTGTCATTCTAAAAAAATTGTTAAAATTTTATATAATATTGCCAGGTTAAAATATTTTGGTTTCTTTTTGTTTAATATTATCGTTTATAAGTGGGAAGCGTTTGATTTTGGTTCCATATTGTTTTTGTTTTTTTATTATTATTTATTTTACTATTATTAGTTAAGACTAAGACTAAGGGTTGGTATTTAGTTTTACTTCAAATATATTTTTATTTTTTTTTGTTTCAATTGGTCTTTTAGAGTTTATTGACGGAACTATGAAATAGATTTTGAATCATTAATGCGGTTATTGGCATTTCGCTTCGATTCCATTACATTTTTCATTTGTTCCGTTTATAAATTCTGTTGGGCTTCTTTCCCCTTTCCGTTTCCGTTCATTTTCATTGTTCGGTAGTTTTAGTTTTCTTCTTCTTCTATATACGATTTAAAAATGTTTTGTTTTAGTTTTCCTTTTTAGGAGGTTTTCTCTTGTTTTTGCGTTTTTTGAAAGTAAGAATTTCTTCAATGGGTTTCACATTTTAGTTTTGTTTAAGTTTATGTTTTTTTTTTGTATTAAAAAAATATTTTTTAAAAATTCCAATGAGAGTGTATAAAAAATTGTCTTAGAATATTTAGTTAAAAATTTTCTGCTATAATAAATTGCTTTAGTTTTAAAAACAAAAAACGTTTAAAATTATATTCTCTTAAAAAATCAATATTATTGTTATATAGATGTGTGTTTTAGCTTTAGGGTTTTCTTTGTTGTTCTTCTTGTTTTTTTTTTGTTAATAAAATATATTAAAACTGCTTTTCATTGTAGTTTTTGTGTTTTTGGTTTTCCATTTAAAAGTGAATAAAAAGTTTTAAGAAATTTATTTAAAAAGTCTATATCTGTAATTGCCAATATTTTGGTTTGAAGCTTTTATACTTTTTTTGTTGTTTTTATGTACGTTTGTTTTTTACTTTAAGTTAAAAATAATTTAGATAGTTATGTTTTTGAAGTGGAAAAATCTAAAAAACAGTAATAGTTGGTATAAGTTCTATCGATTTTAGAAGACATAATTACAAAACTGTTGAAGTTGGGATTTATTTAAAATAGTAATTATATTTAAATTTATCACACACTTGAGGCAGTGCAGGAGCTTAAGGATTCGCAAATAGAGTATAAATGAAATCATCGATAAAGCTATGCAGTAAAAATATTGAATAATTTACTTAAAATAGCAAAAGGTCCAATAATTGAAAAATCAGTGAAATTTGAGTATTAAATTATTCATACATGGCGTATAATGAATTGAATAATATTTGAATTAGTCAAAGTTTCATCCACAAATAGAGTTAACTAACTAACTTTATATGCAGAGTTCTGGCTATTAGCGACTAAGAATTTCACAAAACCAAGAAATAGAATAACAAATATATTGACAAAGTATGAATTTCCCAAAAGAACGACCTACGATTTATTAAAGCGAGCAATGACAAAAAAGGATGACCTTACAGAGCCAAAAATATATAAGTGGGTAACTTATATTCCATGACTATCGGAAAAATTTAAAATCTCCAAAATTATGTTCAGCGATTAGGCCCATTTCTGGCTCAATGGGTATGTAAACAAGCAAAATTGCCGCATTTGGGACGAAGATCAAGCAAAACAACGGTTTGGTGTGGTTTGTAGGCCGGTGGAATCATCGGTCCATATTTCTTCAAACATTATGCCGGTGAGAACGTAACCGTCAATGGCGACCGTTATTGTGCCATGATAACCGACTATTTGATGCATGAAATTGAAGCTCGTGATCTCGGCGACATTTGGTTTCAACAAGACGGCGCCACTTCCCACACATCGTATCAATCAATGGATTTATTGAGAGAACACTTCGGTGAGCAGATAATTTCACGTTTTGGGCCGGTCGATTGGCCACCAAGATCGTGTGATATCACACCGTTAGACTTTTTCCTGTGGGGATATGTTAAGTCTAAAGTTTATGAGGACAAACCTGCTTCGATTCAGGCCTTGGAGCAAAACATCAGGCGTGTCAATCGCCAGTTACCAGTCGAAATGCTCGAACGAGTCATCGAAAATTGGACTCATCGGATGGACCATCTGAGACGTAGCCGCGGCCAACATTTTATAGACATAATCTTCAAAAAATAAATGCCAAAGAATGTTCTTTCAAATGATAATAAACATTCACCATTCAATTTGAATTTTCTGTTTTTTTCTTTAAAAAAGTAGGGAACCTCGAAGTGGATCACGCTATATAATCACGCTATATAATTGTATATTACTTTAAGTCACCAAGAAGGTAGCCCGTTTTTACGTCCATCTGCTGAAAATAATACTTCTGCTGAACAGTCAGGACAGTTCTTATAGTGGTGAATTTTGCAACGGGGGCTAACGTTTCCTCATAGTCTGTACCGTACTTCTGCAAGAACCCCTTGGCAACCAGTCGCACCCTATATATCAAAATATGTCCATTTTCATCTGCTTTTATTCGAAAGACCCATTTTGACTTTATCGATATTATACCATCTGGCTTTTCAACAATGTCCAACCGCTATTTTTTCCATTGACTTTATTTTATCTGCTATGGCCCTCATCCATTTACCACACTCGTTTCTCTGCTTTAATACATTGGCTAAAAATTTAGAAAATAATGTTCATATAGTTCATAGTCGTCCGTAGTGAAAATAGTGCATATCGGTCCATGTTTTGATATATCCCCCATATAAAGGTCCCTATCGATAAGACTTCCTTAAATATATGGGTACATATATTATATTCAAGCATATTTGTTGGAAAAAAATCTTATATTGCTTTAATAAGATATCTGTAGAATTTTTTGAAATGAAATTATCCTAACTTATATGATTTTGGCGCCAACGACAATGATCATTAAATAAGAACATCTTATACTTCAATTAAAGACAGGAACTATTTTTAATTATTAACATTTGGACTTAATTAAAAGCCATGAAACGTTTTTAGAGTCAATAGCGGGCTTTACTAAAAAATGTTGATGACTATACGGCGTTTACCAATTTTCTTGAAATTTGGTGGACAGATAAACCAATATGTGAAAATATCATAGGCTACATTGATCACAGAAACTTCTTCAAGTAATAGAAACTTCTTCAAAAGACGACTATCGGACAGTTCAGACCAAAACAAAAAATCTTTAAAATAAAGTCATTTCTCTATAAGTTTATGAACGATTATGGCACTCTTTCTAAGACAATATAGTTATAGATTTAATGAATGATATGAAAATATCGTACAGACATTGGGACTTTAAAAGTATGAAATGAAAATGTATATAATTCCAAGTAAAATTTCGTTAAAATTATTGAAATGTTTACTTAAACGAAAAAACAATGATCATTGTTATTTTCAATAAATCAAAGAAATATCTCCAAAGTCAACATGTACACAATAGCATGTACAACGAAGCATTAAAGCAAAAATATGTTTTTTTGAATCAAAAATAATTTTGTTAACATCAAGTAACTTTTCATTATTTCAATGAAAATTGTATTTGAAGTTGTCATAATGTAAACATAGTATCATTGTATTTATTCGTCGATTATTCCTATTATATATTCGATATCGATTACATGCATATGGATTATTCATATTCATCTCTAATAGATGAATATCACCACTAACACTAAGAAATAAATATCTCTAATTATATTCCTCAACAAGAACGGTTGTTTTAGTTACAATAGAAGTAAAGACAAAAAATTTCATTGATTTAGAGATGGAATTGTCTTTAGTTTTACGACACTATTTTTTTCAGCGAAGCATCCATTTTGAAAAAAAATATTCATAATAACTAATAATATACAAAAAATATTATTGGATATAAATAAATTATGTTCCTATATTCTTTAAAGCAAAACAAAAAATATTCATATCCAAGTACATTGTGTATTTGTATTCATGATTTTATATCGTCTTCAGAAACGAAAAAGGGCCTGACATCATATTTGGAAATTTTACAGGAGAAGCAAAAAACGAAATAAAATGAAAAGTGCTGTCGTTAGAAAAACGTGGTTTTCAGAATAATATCTAAACACAATGATGCATATATAACATCACACAAATATAATTTACAACTTTTTTGTGAAAATTGCGTGAAATAGGATTTTTTAACTATAAAAAAAGTTGTTAGTTGTTAGGCCCTTTTGAATTTCATTAATAAATTCGCCATTTTAATATTACGCCGCTCAAAATTTGTGTATTTTGATGCAGTCTGCCGAAATCCATCAAAAACTGAATTTCCATTTTTCTTGTTGTTACGCCTTTATTCGTTTCTGATGACAAGATATCAATTAAGATTAGCTGCAGAAACACAAAAGGGGGACATTTTGGACAATTCCAACAACAACAACAGTTTTGTCATTTAAAAAAAATATTTTCCAAGGAATGATTTTGATAAAATATTAAAAAAAAGAATATTTTTTTATTTTTGGCGCATTTTTAGTGCTTTATGAACTTTAAATGCAAAACATTAATTAGTTTTTCTCTTCAAAATCTCAGTAATTAGTTATATCTGTAATAATTAAAATAATTTACTGACGTTTTCTTTTAGTTAATTTTAATGAAATGATTATCGTTATTATTTCATTTTAATATGCTGTCTTTTTATATGTGTGTGTGTGTGTTTAGATTTTGTTTTTGATTTCTTCATTTCATCTTAATTTTAAAAGTTTTCTTTGTTGGGTTTTAATTCATTATAATTCAGCTAAAGCACCATATTTGTTAATTCATTAATGTTGTATATATATATGTATAGGTTTATATAATAATAGTTTTTTTTTCTTGTTTACTTTTGTTTTTGGGTTTGAAATAGAAAACACAAAAAGGCACTGGGGTTTCCTAAATTAATACAGTTTTGTTTAAAATATTTGAAAATAAATAAATTTGAAATATTTTTGGTTTTATGTTGACCATTGTTTTAGATGGTTTTTGTGTTTTTTTTTAATCTTATAAGAAATTCCATAAAAATTCAGTTTTCTATTTTTGTGTTTTGATTTTTTATTTTCTCACAAATTCAAATTCTCAAATCATCTATACTCATTACCCTGTCTGACCTAATGCCTATTTGTGTTTTCAAAATTGGTTTCATTTTTACATGGATTAGCTTTATAAATATACTCGTAGGTATGTATGTATAGATATAATTTAAATGTTTGGGGTTTTTTGTGGTGTATAGGTAGGTATGTATAATATACGTTTTTTTCTTTAAGTATTTAAATTTGTTTATTATTGTTTTTGTTTTAGTATATCTCTAATGCCAGAGCATTTTTACCGAAATCGAGTTCTCCTTTCAATTTGTATTAACTTTTTCTGTTGGCTTTTATTATATGAAATTATTTTTTTAATATTGTTTTTTAAGTATTATTTTTTTGTTTTTTTTATGTTTTAAAAGAAAATGAGCAAGGGGTTTGTGTGTTGTGTGGGGGTAAGGAAGGGCAACCTAATCTACAACAGAAACCATAGTTAAGAGGCAATTACGTGTTGCTGTTGTTATTGTTATTATTTGTTGGGATTTTGGGAGTTTTCATTAGTATTTTTTGTTTTGATTTTTTTTTTAGTATTAACATTTTATGTCAATTTTTTGGTTGTTTAAAATTATGCATATATTTTGTTAATTTTGTTTGTCGACTACTGTAAAATCCCTGTATGTTGTGGATTTAAAATTGTTAGTTCTTTATTTTTTTTTTTTGTTTGTTTTTCGGTTTGGTTTCATGTTTAAAATCATTTCTTTACTTTTTTGGTTTTTCTTTGGGGGTTTTTTCATAATAAATGTTTATGTTACGCAATATGTTTTAATGATTATCTAGAGAATTTAAATAATATGCCATGAATATGTCCATATCTAGTGATGAAAATGATTAGCATCATTTT
The DNA here is from genome assembly GCA_963930755.1 of Eudasyphora cyanicolor. Lineage (NCBI taxonomy): Eukaryota > Metazoa > Arthropoda > Insecta > Diptera > Muscidae > Eudasyphora > Eudasyphora cyanicolor. The sequence continues at coordinate 198,470,179 of OZ005734.1, read as the reverse complement.
TGTTTCGAAAGAGTCGACTTTATTTGAGAAATTTGTATAATAATTCGAAAAATTATATAATTAAAAAAACATAAATTACACTTTTGCTTTTTGAGGAATGTGCAAAGTGTAATACTTAAAATAAAAATATAATAAACAAAATTCAATAAAATAATACATACAAAATACCATCATTTTCTCTCTAGGACCCATATTTAAGAAATTGTATTATGTTTTGCTAAAAATAGCCTGTATAACAGCAAAATTCATATGTAGCAACAACTTATAATTCGGTCGTCCTTCGAATTACTTTTGCATGGAGGTGTCATTGGCGGAAAATACTTCCACTTACATATACGCTTACGAGGTAAGTAGGGATCCAGTAGGAATAATATCCTCTGAAGACACTGTTGTCAATGATCCATTGATTACATTTTGTAACCCTACCAGATTTGTATGGGGATCAGATGCGGAAGTCTAATCAGCTACTCACCTTAAACAAATTGATTACTGAAACCGAAATGTATCAGATTAACCTGGTGACGACCTTCAGCTTTAACGGACACGATTTCAATCTTGGAATGTAAAATCGTTCTTGGAACTGTCCATATTGGCCCATCTTTGCAGAGAGATGACAATTTACAAAGTGCTTTTTATGGGACTGAGTGAAATTCGATAGCCAGACGAGGGAAAACCGCCAAGCCAGCCCCGGATCAAGTTAAGTTGAATTTTTGCTCTCCAAAGATGCCCGGAATGCTGGTAATGACTGGAAATGGCATTCTGATGGAATTATAACGAATAGGTTTCGGAAGAAAGCCAGCAATATGGCGTGTGTGTAATGCTACGCACCAACCAAAACATCGGACTCGGCAATGAATGAAGATTTTTACAGCAGTCTCTCAAATGTGATGTCGGGTATAAATCTTGGAGATATAATAATGGGCGACTTCAACGCGCAACTAGGCTCACGAATATCGCCATCAGCAAAACCTGGCAATACTGTTTGCTAGACTGCCGCAATAAAAGAGTAGCCGATTGCAATATCGATCACCATCTTTCTATCTATTACTACAATGAGGCTAAAAGTGGCTGCAGCCAAAAACCAAAACCTATTGCAAAGACGATTTAACACAGAATACATCAACTCCATCCAAGTATATTTGGAACCACATCGCAACCAGTTTAAAACAGACTGTCCAACGACCAAAGCCAGCTTTGTGTACGCCGCGGAACATTGGATCGGCTACAGAAACACCGAACGCAAGGACGGCTCACAGATGATAAACGTGGGACCTTATATCAAATAGGAAAAAAAGCAAAGCGGACCTGAACAAGTCAAAAGCCGTAATGAGAAAAGGCGTGGGCAGGACGCAGATCCAGCAGCTTGAACAAATAGGTTAAGCGAAGCGCCAGGCATGACAAACAATAGTTTGTTTACATTTTATATGATTCAATTGAGGGACTTGATAAAGAAGCCTAGACAGCCTCAGAGTCCCACAGAAGCCGCGATCTTTACAAGATCACAAACCAATTGGACAGGAAATTGTTTGCCTCCACCAAATCTCCAGAAGACAGAAACGGAGGATTAGTAACTTCAAAAAGTGGATGTCTGGACTGATAACTATATGACAATGCTTAATTCTATCTCAACATAAAGCGCACGGAAAGACAGAACAGGACCCACCGGAAACCCCACTCTATATGAAATCGAAAATGCGAATAAAAGCTTCAAGTGCGATTAAAATATCGGCTGAGCTTCTGAAAGGGGATCCCATCATAAGTTCCCAAATCATACTCTCAATTATAGACGAATTTTGTGTCAGTGGTGGTCTTATCGATGAATTGAAGAAGGATTAATAACACTGTGCAACAGTGAAAAAAATACACGGACTTGACAGTACAGGTTCGATTCTACTATCAAAGGGTAGTATAACCCTATACTCGGTTTGGCGAAATTGGTGACCAGTTTTGTTTTATGGGCCTCCAAAGATTCTGAAAATCAGTGGGCCCCTCGAAAAAGGTGTCATCAGCTTTTGTCCAACAACTAATTCAGACTTGGTGATACCGCTTAACTATGTTTGGCAATAATGTGGCTTAGAATATGCGTAATAAAGTTTCTTAAAATTTTTCGTGAAAAAAAATTTTTTTATGCCCCTTTTTAAATAGGACGATCCCTATTTAAAAAGGGGCATATCGGTCCATTGTTTAATAAAGCTCCCACATAAAGATACCATCCGATTAGACTTGGCGACATACGACATACCAAAGAGGATTAGGTCCAATATCAAGTAAAAATTCTTAAATTTTTGCCAAATCAATTAAAAAATGCGTTTTCTATATCGTCGAGAACTGACATCAAAGGGGGATATGAAGGCTATACAAAACTTGGACCCATATACCCCATTTTTAATAGCGGTCGCCCCTAGCCTAGTGTGGTGTCGGTTAAAAAAACGACAAAAACGTTGAAGAAGAAAAAATAAATTCTCTGAACTATGACCTCTAATTCTGCCCTCAATTTTTATTCAATATATTTAATTTTTAAGGTCATCACTCCGAAATACTAAGGCAACATTTTCTAGGAATTTGCGAAAGATATAATTTTTGGTCTGGGACGCTTGAGAAAGAACTACCTGCATTTATGTGCCTTGTACTGATTTTAATTGGTATTTTATTGAACTGCTTTTTTAGTCATTTTTTATTTCATTTCGATGTTTTGTTTAAATGAAATTTAATTGTTTTTTTGTTTTAATTTGTATGTTAACTCTTATTTTCATTAACTGAGTTTTTTCCGTTATTTTTCCTTACTTTATTATTCAATTTAACTGGTTTGTTTAAATAAAATGAACTTACGAAAAGTTTGCGACTTTTGTTTGAAAAATACCCTTTTCGTGCCACTTTTTTAAAAACAATCCCCTTTTTGTGTAACTTTTTTAAATTTCTCAACGGTAAAGCTGGTCATTAGTCTACTTATTATCACAGAAGAATGATTGGAATGGAGATCTACATTATATCTGATATTCATCGTTTTTGGGCGGAACACAATCCGACATAACCAGGACTTTAATTGACTGAATTCCCACGGCAGCCGAAGCAGTGGACGTCCAAGCCACACATGGCGTCAAAAGATACGACAAGTTTAAAATTGCGAAAATCAAGAAAAAAGTGAAAAAAATGTTGTAGTGAGAAAACGTGTGGGCAGAATTGAAATAATGAAGGCTTATTTTAAAGGTATTTGAAACTGTTTTCGCCGGCAGTATTGGCTACTGACCACAACTGACCAATTTTTAATATTTTTATTTATTGTTTCTTCTTTTTTTTGTGTTTTTCATTATGAAAACACCAACCTAAAAAATCATAAAAATATAGTCATATTCCTTGATCGATTGTAAACCAACCCCGAAAATTTCAGCGTGGAGAAATAATGGGATGTATTTTTAATAAAACATTTTTTAAAAAAGGTGCCCGAAACCCGTTTTTGCTGAAAGACTATTAAAAAAATATTATTTTCGGGCGACTACATTTAGAAAATGTTTTTTTATATAACCCGTTATTTCTCCACGCTGGAATTTCGAGGTTTGTTTTAAATCGATCAAGAAATATTCCAATGTGTTTTCTGAATTTTTAAGTTGGTGTTTTCATAGTGAAAAACACAAAAAAAGAAGACAAATAAAAAATATTAAAATTTGGTCAGTAGCAGTAGTAGCCAAGGCCGCCGGCGAGAAGCACCTGCAATTCATTCTAAAAAAGCCTTCATTCTTTGAATTCTGCCGACACATTTTCTCACTACACCATTTTCAATGCTCCTAATCCGGCACTTTTTACTTGATTTTCGCAATTTTCAATTGGTTATATCTTTTGAAGAGAAATTTTGGTTTTTTTCGTCTAATAAAATATTTTATAGAGTTGAGCTATCATGCAAACTTTCAACGAAATTGGAGATGGTGATGTAAAAATGGTGTTCGGTTTGATATGGAATGATCGATTTTAGGAATTTAAAGTTTCATTCATTGCGGAATAAAACTTGTACCAAGTTTAGTCCTATTAAATAATAGTTATAACACAAAACTTCATCGAGATCGGTTAAGGGCTGTCCGAGTTAGAGGGTGTTGAATTTTGAAAATTTTGTCAAACGGCCCTTTCTCTCGTCCATATAACTAATAACCGATTGTTTTTAGAAAAATGTTGTCCAAATCGTATCCACTAATTACCAATTCTATTTAGAAAATGTTGTCGAAATGTTGTTTCGATAGCGTTTTTTCAATATTTTTTTTAAAGATAATATTTTTATTTAGTCAGAATTTATTCGGTTCGAGACCATATGTTTCAGTTACTTTCTGTCTATTGCAAAAAAGTAAAAGAAACAAAAATAAAAATTGGTAGAGACTTTCAATTGCTTGGTAGAATTGACTGCAGTTTCGATAGACACCACTCTATCATCTTCAGAATTCAATAGCCATAATGTATGTACTTAACTTCATGTCCGTCTGTCTGTTGAAATCACGCCACAGAGCGTAATAATAGAGCTAAGTTGATCAAATTTGGTAGAAATACTTCTTATAGTTGCAGGTCGTTTGGGATTGCAAATTGGCCATATCAATGTTTTGATATAGCTCCCCTATAGAGGTCGCTCCAAAATACGGATTTTGAGCCATATATTCCACATTTTAAAACAATTTTGCTGAAACTTTGCAGTTTGTATTCCATTTTGACTAGAATTCATCACAGGTAAAAATTTTCAAATCGGCTCATATTTTGTTATAGTCACCCTATATAGATAGCTCCATAATAGGCTTATTTATATCATAAATACCACGTTTTCTAAGCATTTTAAGCATTTTAAGCAAATCTTTGCATTTTTTGTTTTATTTAGACAAGAAATCATCACATTAAATATTTTTTAAATCAGTTCATATTGTCCTGTAGTCCACCTATAGATGTCGCTCCCAAAAACGCTTGTTTAAGCCATAAACACCACATTTTCTAAGCAATTTAGCTGAAACTTTGCACTTTGTATTCTATTTTGGCAAGAATTCATCTCAAACCAGTAAGGAAAGGCTAAAGTCGGGCGGTGCCGACTATATAATACCCTACACCACTCTCGTAATATTGAATAACTCTAATATATATATTTTGTAATTCATGTATAAATTGTTTACATAAATTTACTTTTGGGACATTTTATACTTAAATAATACCCTGTACCACAGTGTGGTGTAGGGTATAAAAACGATTGGATCTAAAGAGCCAAATCGGATGAAACATATATATGGGAGCTATAGCTAAATCTTAACCGATTTTCTTCAAATTCGGTAGTGTTGGTTCATGGGTCAAGAAACTCTACCATTCTAAATTTCAAAATGATTGGATGTAATATACAGCTTCTATAGAACAAAAGGGCCAAATCGGACGAAACATATATATGGGAGCTATAGCTAAATCTTAACCGATTTTCTTCAAATTCGGTAGTGTTGGTTCAGGGATCAATAAACTATACCATTCTAAATTTCAAAACGATTGGATGTAATATACAGCTTCTATAGAACAAAAGGGCCAAATCGGACGAAACATATATATGGGAGCTATAGCTAAATCTTAACCGATTTTCTTCAAATTCGGTAGTGTTGGTTCATGGATCAAGAAACTCTACCATTCTAAATTTCAAAATGATTGGATGTAATATACAGCTTCTATAGAACAAAAGGGCCAAATCGGACGAAACATATATATGGGAGCTATAGCTAAATCTTAACCGATTTTCTTCAAATTCGGCAATGTTGGTTCATTGATCAAGAAACTCTCCATTCTAAATTTCAAAACGATTGGATGTAAAATACAGCTTTTATAGGACTAAATGGCCAAATCGGACGTAACATATATATGGGAGCTATAGCTAAATCTTAACCGATTTTCTTCAAATTCGGCAATGTTAGTTCATGGATCAAGAAACCTTACCATTCTAAATTTCAAAATGATTGGATGTAAAATACAGCTTCTACAAGACTAAAGAGCAAAATCGGACGAAACATATATATTGGAGCTATAGCTAAATCTTAACCGATTTTCTTCAAATTCGGCAATGTTGGTTCATGGATCAAGAAACTCTACCATTCTAAATTTCAAAACGATCGGATGTAAAATACAGCTTCTATAGGACTAAAGGGCCAAATCGGACGAAAGATATATATGGGAGCTATATCTAAATCTGAACCGATTTTCTTCAAATTTCGCAATGTTGGTTCATGGATCAAGAAACTCTACCATTCTAAATTTCAAAACGATTGGATGTAAAATACAGCTTCTATAGGGTTAAAGGGCCAAATCGGACGAAAGATATATATGGGAGCTATATCTAAATCTGAACCGATTTCAACCAAATTCAATAGCGATCTTAACAGCCGCGAAATACTCTAAACTGCAAAATTTCAGAACGATCGGAGTGAAATTGCGACCTGTAGTCGACGAACAACTTTACATGGACAGACGGACGGACGGACGGACATCGTTAAATCGACTCAGCTAGTGATTCTGAGTCGATCGGTATACTTTAAGGTGGGTCTAGCTGTGTTATTTCCAGGTGTTACAAACATCTGCCGTGAAACAAACTTATAATACCCTGTACCACTGTGTGGTGTAGGGTATACAAATTTAGTCAGTTTATATTTTTTTGTAGTCCTCGTAAGCCATAATTACCACATTTTTCAGATGAAGAGTTTGGCTAAAGAATTTGGGGCCTAACATTTTGCAAAAAATTGCAGCGTTCATTATCCCCTCACCTTAGAGATGAGGTTATATATCATTTGCTACGAGCCAAAAGTGTAACACATCGAAGAAGCGACCCAAGACCCCAAGTATATTTGGTGAAAATTTAATTTGTGTCATTTTAAGTCCTTTGAGCAATGTCCGTCTGTCTGTCTGCTGGCTGGTGAGCACGATAACTCTCGAAAGGAGTAACCGATTGACTTCAAATTTGGTATGCGGTAAAGTTTTTCCCTATCTCCGGTTAAGTTCGAAGATGGGCCATATTGGTCCACTCCTTGTAGTACCTCCCCCACAAAGGGTAACATTTAGTGAAATATTGATTATTTAATAACTTCTGTACTACTTACTCAAATCTTCTGAAATTCCACACTTAGTGTTAGTTTATTAGTCGCTATCACCTCGAGAAAAAATGGGGAAAAATGAAGACACAAATAGACCATTTTGCACTAAAAGTTAACCGCTTATAACTGTAATACCAGTGCATACAAATACTTGAAATTTTGAATGCATTTATAGTGCCTACAGCCCAGTGAAAAATTGGCGTCATCGACGCAATATTTTTAAAAGATATGGGCGAAAAAAGAAAGCCGGTCTGGAAATGTTTAAAAACTTTTTTTTTTGGTTAAAAAAAATGGCAAAAATTGTCCAAAAATGACCAGTTGTGCTTTCCTTCAAACGACGTAAAATTTTGCAAAAATCGGTCAGCCGTTCAACAGCAATTACAAATTTCGCAAAATCAATAAATGTTTTTTTTTTAATTTTTTTAAAATCGCCACAACGTTTTGATTTTTTTTAAATAAATCTTTTTTTACAATTTAGCAACTTTTTATAAACTATTTAGGCAAAAATAAAATTCATAGGTCAATATTAAAAATTCTGACCCTATAGTCACTATAAAACAGATGCAGCTGAGTGGACTTCCTGATGCTTTAAAACGGCAAATTCCAACCGCTTGTGAAAATATGATATTTTCGTTTAATTTTACCCAGAATTATTTGCATGAGTAATGGACTTCAATGGTCCACATTTTTTTAGCCCCCCAAACAAAGGTCGTACACACACATGCCGATCGATTTGCCCGAAATCTGGCTATTTGAATTTACACTTATGATATTGCTCGATCGTTCACATTTTACTCCATAGAAACTCCATAGAAACAATAAAAATCAAAAATCATAAAAATTTCGCTCAGGTTGGCATTTTAACGCCATTCCAGAGAATAGTATTGAATGCGATTTATTATAGTATTGAATGCGATCGATGGTGGAACATATTTAACATTTGGCTTGGCCAACTTTATGTCGTTTTCTTACTTCCCCCCTATACAAAAAGTCATACTCGAAGTGGACTGACATTGAATTCGACCCAAAGCCAGTTTGATTTGTAAATAAGTAAAAAAAAATAAAATGTGTTATTTAAGTTAGCCTTCATTTAAGAACGAAATGTACTTAAATTAATGTCGGTGTCTCAAGTATTAGTAAAAATCCTAAAAAAAGTGTGAAAGAAATAAAAACACTACTTTTTGAGGTTTACAAAAAATAAATTGCATATATTTGCTGGCAAAAAATAAACGAAAAAAATAAATGTCTCCAAAACAATACTACAACAATATAACATTCTTGAGAAAATAATTATAAATTAAATTTAGCTCTTCTTCATACACACAATGAAAACTTAAAAATAAAACCAAGAAACTTTCATAAGAAAATAAATGTGCCATTAATAGCCAATTATTTTGCAATGAACAAATAAATGAGAAAATATATAGTTTGTATAAAAAAAAATTAAAAATAATATTCTATATAAATGTATAAAAAAAATAAATAACAAACAGGCGAAATAATAATAAATACATTAAATACTTGATTGACACAAGATAGACAGACATCCCATCGTCGAAGCCCCAAGAAAGAAAAATTTATCAATTTTTTTGCAATTTTAGAAAAAAATTGAAATTTTCCTTCATGTGGTTATCGAACGATAAATGGAGGTCCCAAAAAACAAAACTTCTAGAATTCTAAATGTTTAGACATTTTTAAGCTAAATTAAATAGAAATTTTCAAAAGCATTTCTAGATAATAGCAAAGAATTGGAACAAACAAGAAACATATGTACAAAGAAAAAAATCTAAACAAAACAAGCCAACAAAAAAAGCGATTTTTTAAAAATTGCGAATTTAGTGTCCAACTTCTTATTTCCCTAACCCCATTTATATTTGTTTCGAATTTTTTGATTTCAAATTTGAAAAAAGGGGTTTTTTGTAAAGTCTTCATCTCTCTGGAAAAAAATGATGCTGATATGTTTTATAAATACAATAATGATGATAATGAGGATTTTTTGTGTGTGTGTGTTTCAATGTATGTTTCCTTAGGAAAGAAAATTAAGATTTTCCAAAAAAATTAATAGTAAATTCTCTATTAGAATGAAATGAGTGAATTTCAAATGTGAGTGAAAATCTAAGGATATTCAACTGATGGGTTGAGAATAGGAAAGCTACATCAACAACGTAGTGAATCCTTGGTCACAATTTCTTCATGACCCTCACCATAACCACCACCGGCACCAATATCATTTCATCATCGCTCCATCTGTGTTTACAGATTAAAAGCATTTTGGATGGCCTGAATTTGCTGTTGTTGCTGCTGCTGCTGCTGATGATGATGATGAAGTTGCTGAGTTGATTGTGGTGCTAAAGCAGCCTGTTGCTGCTGCTGCTGTTGTTGCTGATGGTGGTGGTGATGATGCTGCTGCTGTTGTTGCATTGCTGCTGTAGCATCCTGCGTCTGAGGCTGAGCTCCCACCAAGGACTGCTGTTGCTGCTGCTGTTGTTGTTGCTGCGAAGTTTGGCCATAGTTTAAAGTTGGCTGAGAATTTAATGATGACAACGATGTGGTCGATGAGGCCGGTCCAATCCCCACCAAAGTTTGAGATTTCGAATTCCTAGTCAATGGCTTGTGATACTTAACGGCATCTGTGGAATGCTGCCATTGCCAGCAAGTGCGACAGAAATATCTGCAAAAGAGAAAAATGTTAACGCTGTCCAACTCAAGATATAATTTTAAGAACTAGAAACTATCAGCTGCTTCGCTAACAAAACATTTATTAATTAAAATATTTTTCATTTTTTATTTTTATTTATAATAAATTAATTAAAAAAACCCTATAAACACATTTTTTTTAATTAAAAAGGACCTCAAGCCGAACAGTATCAAAAAAATAAAATCTCAACAGGTCAACTATAACCAACAATAATATTAATTTTTTTATTATTTTTATTTATTAAAATAAATATATAAATTTTTCCACGTTCTGTTCTCCCTCCAGATAATCTTCATAGATTGTTGCTTCTTTTAATGTTTTTATTTTTCACTCCCTCCTCCGAACTAGATTGTTGCCTCAACTTAGTGGAGAAGGCTATATAACATTTGATACGTGCTAAATTGTTATACATCGAATGGTTTATCTAAGACCCTAATTATATTCGGTGAAATTGAATAGCTTATCCTGGTATCACAATTAACTCGTTTTGATCTACTGTTCCATTTTTACCCTTTCCCGCCCAATGTTCCCACAAAGGTACGAATTTCAAAATAACGCTTTTTACTTCTAGCTTATGTTCCTAGGGCTATCCTCGCCAGACTACGAAGCCGAATCGGCGCGACTTGGCGGCTAGCCGCCGCCGGTTATTTGTGTGGAGACGAAGCCGCCGTCGGCATGAGCGGCTCAAGTCGGCTAAAAATCAGCCGCCGACATGATCGGCTCTCTTCGACTGGAACTCAGCCTCCGAAAAATGTTTTGCGTCACGCGAAGCGAAGGAGAGATTTCAATCCAACCATGAATCTGAAGAAGCCAAATTTAGCATCTTTAGATATGACGTCTAAAGGTAAGTACACAGGATTGCCAGATCGGACAACGTTATCAACGCTGTTAAAGTGCTGCAAATGTACGGACAATGACAGACTGTTAGGCAGAGGTGAATTTACAGCACAGACGATTGCAAGAAAACCTTACAATTTCATATATTTACAATATATTTTGTAAATAGTAATTCTAACTAGGATATTCTCCCGGCTTCAAGACCATTTTGTTTCTATATTAAATATGTATTAAAAATTGGCAGCACACATACTGGATCATGATTTCTGAGCCGTGACACTCGTTATCAACAGTTCTGCTGCAATTGTATGGGAGATACGGAGCTCTATATGGTTGACTTCAACACGCAAGCGAATGAGAAATCTTTGTGAAACCACACTTCTCCAAAATCTTCCAAAAACAATTGTTAACCAAAGTTAATACAAAACACCAGCCATGTCCAATGAGAAGCAAATTTTGCTCCATCAAATGGAAAATTACCACACTATGCAAATTACCACAAAAGCTTTTATGGTTTTTGACTGCACTAAGTGTAGCTTGTGGTGAGTCAGAAGACTCACCATGTTTTGCCGAGCCATGCATTTGTTATGTTGCTTGCTTGTTTTTATACGGTCTGCAAATCATTGTGATTCTAACTAGGATATTCTCCCGGCTTCAAGACCATTTTGTTTCTAAAAAGTTGTTCAAAAGTTGTTTTTAAAATGCGAATTCTGATGAAGAACTACAGTCACAAGGAGTTCATTCAAGGAGCCGCCGATTTGTCAATATTGGATCGGCTCAGCCGACGAGCCGCCGCCTCCGACCAATAATTTCATCCACTAGCCGCCGCCGACAATTTTGGATCGGCTTCGTAGTCTGATCCTCGCACCCTGGGACCATATTTAAACATTTTTAACCACTCCTTACCATATTTAACCATTTTTGCCCTACTGTGAAATAATTAACCCCTTTTTTGCTTATTTTACCATATTTAACCCTTTTTGCCCACTTTTGCTTCTCTTCGCATTTCCAAAAAAAAAAGAATATTACCTCTCATTTATAAAGGGTTTTTCAACAGGGACGCTACAAAAGTAGACCGACAGGGACAGCAAACGACACCATATTTTTTGCCGCTCTTTTAAAATTTCTCTTCAGTAAGGTTTGCCATTCCATGATGGAAAGATATACGAGCCAACAACGAGTCGAAATTATTAAAATTTCCTACCGAAATTCGGAGTCAGTGGCCTCAACGTTAAGAGCGCGAAAAATCGAAAAATCATCTTCAGCGATGAGGCTCATTTCTGGCTGAATGGCTTCGTCAATAAACAAAATATGCGTTATTGGTCAGACAGCAATCCATACGTACTCCATGAGTCATCATTGCATCCCGAAAAATGACGGTTTGGTGCGGTTTATGGGCCGGCGGCGTCATTGGGCCGCACTTCTTCCGTGATGATCAAGACCGGCACGTTACTGTGAATGGGAATCGCTACCGTTCAATGATAACCGAATATGCCCCAATTGGATGATATGGACTGGGGGGACATGTGGTTCCAACAGGACGGCGCCACAAGCCACACAGCGAATGCCACAATCAATTTATTGGGAACCAAATTTGGAGAACGTGTTATCTCACGAAATGGTCCAGTCGATTGGCCGCCTCGGTCGTGTGATTTGACGCCGTTAGACTATTTCCTGTGGGGCTACGTCAAGTCTATGGTCTATGCCAACAAGCCAGCGACGATTGATGAACTTCGTACGAATATCGAACGTGAAATTGCTGCAGTATCGGCCGATTTATGCTTGAAAACCGCCGAAAATTGGGTTCAGCGTCTGGACTTCTGCAAGCGTGCCCGTGGTGACCATGCAAAAGAAATCGAGTTCCATACATAATGGCATCGAACGTACTTTCACAGGAATAAAGAATTTCATTGATATCCAAAACCGTTTTCGTTTTATTTAAAAAAACTTTTGTAGCGCTCTTATTGACGGTTAAGTGATCGCTCTTTTTATTTCAGTTCAATTCAGTGAACTAGTTCGTTCATTTAGGTCACCAGCTCTTTAGCTGTTTAGCTCACCAGCTCTTTAGCTCACTTTACTTAAACAACTCTTTAGTTCAGCAGTTCATTTCGTTCTGTAGATCGCCAGTTCAAATCAGCCGCTATTAAAGGAATCTGATTGGAATGCTATAGGTACGTTTGTAAAGGGTTTTCCAAAAAGAGGTGTTATTTTGGAATTCAAAGAAAAATGTCATTTTTTGAGATGAATGATCGGATGTTTATTTCATAATAAAGAGGAAGTATGCCGTTAATAATGAAAAACAACATCAGCCAAATGGCCACCACGACAACGCTTACAGGACCAACTCCGACCAAAAAAAATATATTTCATCTCTCGATAGCGCAATCCATTCACCGTAACTGTTGATCCAACCTCATTTTCGAAAAAGTAAGGTCCAATGACTCCGGGTGATTCAAAATAACACCTCTTGTTGGGAAACCTTTTATAGGTACTCGTAGAATCCTACACTCATGATGGCATAAAAATGGAAACAACACAACAACTGAGAAGGGAGAACAAAATGACAGGGTTGAAACAAAAAACTGAGCTGAAATGAACGAGTTATGTGAACTAGTTCGTACCGTTCCGTAAAGTGACGCGTTCAATTGAACTAGTTCGTTCACGAACTACACAACTCTACTTTTTCTCATCCATATAACGAATTACCTATTGTATTTAGAAAATGTTGTCCAAAATGTTTTCGATAACATTTTCTTGAATCTTAAAAAAAAACAAACAAAGGTTTTAGAATTTTTGTAAAAAAAATAAAAATGTTTGTATCTTTTTTACTCGAACGGAAGCATAGGCCACTTCCTTTTAGAGCTTCGTAATATATTAGTGAGATGCGACATCGTATTGTGTCGCGTGGTCCGTTTGCGGGACAGGTGTTCGACGTGTTGCCATCAATCCTGGCCCAATACGAATTGAGGCGGCTACACCAGCCAGATCTCAGTTGGGCCAAAAACTACTCTTTTCTGTTGTGGTTATTCCGCTTCCTCCGAAGCCACTGAAGGAGAGTGATCTATTAGCACGACATTCACTCTGTAATTACTCACCGACTGCGTCAGAGTGTATGTCAGCAAGGCCTGTCTGGCAAGCTCTTTGATTTAGAGGTTCTCTTTTGTAGCATTGGACTTTGCGCTCTAGATCATGAAGGTCTTTTCTGATCTGCATGGGAAGTAGTAGCTTATCCACAAGGTGGTTGTTGGGATGGCTGGGACGGTAGCAATTGTTTCGTCGCACGGTTATGATCTTCGTCTCCTCATGTAGGTGGTCCACAGAAGACATTAGGAGGCACCCAGTCGCAGTTCTTAGGTCTGCAGGTTCTTCCACTGCGTCTATAGCTTTATAAGATGTCAACAATGTTCTTTGTCGGTTCCCCAAGTGCTGTCGACTAGCGACTTGAGGACTTTGTTACAACTTCTCATCTTATTGCAGATAACTTTAGAATGCGCGTTAGACCTGAAGAGGCTATCAAATGTGACACCAAGGGCCTTAGGGTAATTGGTGGTTGGAATTCTTGTGCCATCGACTATCACATTGAGTTGTTCCTTCCCTTGCGCTGTTCATGCAGAAAACAGTATGGCAGATGATTAGGTGGCTGATATCTTCAGGTTGCTCGCAGCGAAGAAGTTGGCAAACTCAGCCAGGTTGGCAAACTCAGACTTCCACATATGTCATTGATCAAAGGGCTAAAAGCCAGAATCGTACAGTCATCAGCATATGATAAGATTTCAACGCCGTCAGGTGGTGGTGGAATTGCAGAAAGGTAGAGGCTAAACAGTGCCTTGGGGAACTCTCTGTTCCACTGTACCTGGTTTCTGCTTCTTGTTTCTGAATTCCACACAGGACTGGCGCCCACACATGTAACTAACGTTCTAATGTTTCAAAGAGTTCGGGACGGACGTGTTGGCGATATCATTAAAAAGCGTGGCGTGTTTGACAGTATCGAAGGCCTTCGATAGATCAAGCGTCACAAGGACTGTCCTGTCACCGGGCTTGTTCTGGTTAACATCGCGGCTTATACGTGTCGTAATGGCTTGTAAAGCAGTAGTCGTACTGTGCTGGTTAGGGAATCCGTGCTGATGAACCGCAATTGGAAAATGTCCAATCAGGCTCAGAAGGATTAACACCACAAGAGTCTTCGCTACTGGCGAGAGAGGATAAATAGGCCTGTAAGATTCTCACCTACTCGCTTTCCGTTGCGGGACCACTTTGCCCAGTTTCCAGGCTTCGGGTATAATCAGAGTTGTCAAGGACAGGTTAAGGTCGTTAGTCAGATACTCGACTCCAGGTATATCCAACTGCTTCAATATCAGCATAGATATTCCGTCGGGCCAGCTTTGGATGACTTAGCGCTACGATTGACATCTGCAACTTCTCCAACTGTAAATTGTGGTGGCACATCTTCAGATCGGAGAGCATGAATACGACACATTACTCTACTTTTCGCTCTATCACTCACGGGGTGCTGTATGACGTTAATATAACGCGCGCACCTCTTCGGATCAGTCACAGTGGTGCACCAAATGTGACTGCCGTCCGATCAGCTCTCCTGCCTGGATTCGGGAGAGACTTAACCACAATTTACCAATACCGGAACTTAAGTTGCACTGCTTCAAATGATCCAGCCATTTATTCCGCTTATATTCGTCGACATTCCTACTGATCTCTATATTCAGTTCCCTGAGACCTACGAACGAATTTCATCACGCTCGTCTGCGAGTCCCGCTAGATCTTCTGGGAAATTAGGTCGTATCTCGCGTATTCTGCTTTGATGATGCCTCGGAATTTCTTCTCAGCTACCCGATCATCTGAGAGGATGGGTAGTTCATTGAAGCTGCGGTTGGTGAATTTTCTGAACCTGTTCGAGTATGTTTCCTTTGATTCTGAAAAGTACGGCGATCAGAGATGAAGAAATCGGCTGGCATAAATATGGAGAGGATTATGAGGATGAGTGGTCTGATCCCAGTGAAATTACGGGCTGCCAGGTAACGCCATTTCAGGCGACACGATGGTGATATCTGGCGAACTGCTGCAATCACCCATAATCCGTGTGGGGCGTCCTTATTCATTGTACAAAATGTAGAGCCATCTATTTGCCCAATCAAAGCTATGCCTCTCTGATCATTAGCTAGGAGATAATGCCAAAGCTCTGGACATTAAAGTCTCCTAGGACCACGTGCGGTTATTGCCTTGGAGTAACGAACTAGTATCCGGCAAATAACGCGGAGAACAGCTACCAATCGGCGGTATATATACGTTGTACATCTTTATCTCGACAGTCCCGGACTCAACTGCTACATTCCATGTTTGAGTCTCTAGATTCAAGCTCAGGCGAGATAGGTCTGTACTGCACAGAATGGTGTTACAGGAAAGTAAATCCCCCATATCGACTTCTGGTGCGATCTTTATGTAAGACTGCCACATATTCCGGTAAGCGGTAATACTTCCTGGAGTGTCTGAGGCTAGAGCAACCTCTGAAATGCACCCACTCCTTACCTTACTGTTGTTGAACGGTGATGGATGCAATTCCTGTAGACAGAGCAGAAATATTGTACTGGTCCGGGATTTTGTTCGGTCCCGGTACGGACCAAAATAACTCGGAGCAGACACTCCGAGTTGTGCCTCTCCCAAGGCGAAAAAATTGGGGAACATACCATATACTCGAATAGTACTGAGATGGCAGCCCCTGGCCGAAGAATTGTTGCTTCGGGTCAATCAGGTACATAGAACCGGATTGATTTTGTCATCCCATCAGAGGTTTCAAAGATATATTTCAAGATATTGTGAGCATGAAATCCCCCATATACAAATTTTGCATTCCGGAGGTGGCCAACTTCAAGTTATCTGTGTGGTATAGGAGGGCCAAATTAAAATTTGTTTCCCAAATACTTCTACTATAATCGCCAAGTTTCGTTATAATCGATGACTGTTTGAGAAATAGCAGATATTTCCCCCTATGTAAAGTACAAATTTAGTTCGTTTGATGAGGAGAGTATCATATTTTGGGTTCTTGCCTCATTTTCAACGCCCTCCTCCTCTCTTGGGTAACATATACCAAGTTTTTTTCTTTTCGAGGACCCCATATATGGACCCTTTTAGTACTATTTTATCACAAAAGTACCAAATTCGCAATAATGTAATTCCTATTTTTTGCATTATTATTTAAAAAAAACAAATACTAAAGGCATCTTCCAAGAAAATAGGAAATTAAAAAAAAAAGAACATTTTTTTAAAATATTTTTTCAAAATTTTGTAGCATAGTGTTACATAACTACTCGTACTACCACAATATCTACACTACTATTGCTTATATTCGTCTCCATTTGTATACGTCACAGAATGAATTTCGAAAGTTCATTATAAGATCATCTACTACAGAACGACGAATTTCGCAAATCCATTATAATTTGATCTCTATGAGAGCGTACAATATTTTACACTCTCCTAATCCTAAAGGTCCCGCCCATATTTGGGGCCTTTTTGATTCTTTTTACCACAAAAATACGGAATCCAGAATAATTGAATCTCTGTGTGATAGTTCCATATGTGGGATCTTTTACCCATTCTATTAAAAAAAAGTTCCATAAGATTATCTCCTACATAGCCTAAGATATATAGATCCACATTCCAATTTTCACTACCTTTAATCATTTTTGTGCAAATTTTGGCCCGTCTTAATAATAGTAAATTTTGACAATGATCTTTTTGCAGAGGCTATAATAGTTGGGCCCTTTTAGACCAATTTTACCACAAAAGTACAAAATCCTTCTAGCTAATGGTAATTTCTTTTCTGGAAAACATATTTCCCCGTCGACGTGAAATATAAGAAAATAGTTTCCCCTTTTAAGTGGAAATGATGGAGTCCTTCGAATTTACCTCTTTCTCTAATTTTCAAATTTCCAAAATTTTGTTAGAAATATGCACTTTTTCCATAGTCGAAGTCTTCATAAACCCCTACCACAGAATATCATATTTGGGACCTTTTTGTCGTTGTAACTTCGTTGACCTTCTTTATAGCATAAGGTAAAAATATAAAATTCTAATATCTCTCTCACCTGAAACAAGATAATTCCCGACAATAATATGGTCCGTGTTGTACTCCACATATTGAGCATAGCGAATCTTCAAGATATGGATCGATTTGCACTTTTTTGGTAAACTTCGGTGTACGAATCTCAATGAATGCTGCCGAGACGGCCTTCATGTACGAACGATTGTTGTTGAAGGTGACACGTCCCGAGCCAATGGGATATTTGTATTTATCCGTATCGATACCTGAAGAAAAACGAATAGATTGTAAAACAAAAAATTTATTAATATGTTGTTGTGATATACCTTCGTAGTTTGGAGCCATTAACTACTTTTCATTTTTTCATTATCCAAAACAATACCAACGTTTTTGTTCAGAAAAACCGATCCGCACTAATGTTATAGGTTCGTTTTTTAAATTAAAGAAGACCTACTAAACCGTCGGTAGTGCTTATTCTTTAATAAAAAACTCTTCTCCTTCAAGTTTCATAAACAACAGAAAGATCGCGATATACTTTCTGTGACACCCTTTATAAAAATTTATAGTTTTCCTACTTACCAGCATATAGAACTCCATCGAATAAGTCATCCATAATTTTGGCCAAACCTTCGGCAGTCAGTTTGCCATGCAAGGCACCAACGAAGACAGTTTTGGTAGGATCAAGTTTTTGTGAAGTTGATTTGACATAATTCGAGTCACCAATAAGCCAAGGGATAACTTCAACCTAAAAACGAAGACAAACCAAAAACCATGCAAATCAAATACCACAGAAAACCACAGTTTTGATGGTCACCACTTACATCTTTGGCCTTGATACGCCTCGAAGAGATTTTATAATAGAAATAACCACCGCCCAGCTGAGGGTCATCGGCCTGGACGGCACAGGCCGAGAGCAAAGCCTTCACCTGTTTGTCCGATTCGAAAATTATATAAACATAACCCTTAGGTTGGGCAGCTTGTTGCTCCTTGCCAGGCCATTCAACTCTGTAAGAATATTGAAAAAAAAAGAAAAATAGAATACTCTGGTGATTTTCTTAGTTATTTCCTGGAGTTCTCCTACTTGATTTGTCCAAATGGCTTAAAGATCTGTATCAACGACTGTTCACTTATGTCCCAGGGTATACCACCCAGAAATACTTTGGGCGAGAACTGATAGAGACGATGTGTCCGCGGAGGCAATTGTCCACTCCAGGTGCAAGTGGGTTCGCAGAAAGCCGCAGATCCTCGATAAAATTTGGCCACACGATCCAAATAGGCATCGGAACCATTCAAATTCAAACTGCTGCCACCGAGACTATTGCCATTGCTAAGCGGTGCAGGCACCTGAGGCACCAACTGCTGCTGTTGTTGCTGCTGCTGCTGCTGGTGCTGTTGTTGTTGATGCTGCTGCAGCTGCCAGTTTTGCAGTTGATTGATGGTGTTATAGGTTTGCAATAGGTTCTGCAGCAGGGGCACCTGCTGCTGTTGGGCCTGCAACAGAGTGACTGCATTCAAAGCCTGTAATTTGGTTAGTTCCATATCAAAGGCGGAAAGAGCTTCAAAATTTTCCAGATTCTGCTCATCGAAGAGATTTGTTGCCGGTGAAGTGCGATTGGTATTGGTATTATCAAATTCCGATGTGTACTGCTCGTGTTGTTGCTTTTGACGCTGTTGTTGCTGCTGCTGCTGTTGTGCTTGCTGTTGATGTTGCAGGTTCTGCAAATGGAATTGTTCCTGTTGCAGATTTTGCTGCTGCTGTTGTTGCGTCTGTTGTTGTTGTTGCTGATTGTTTGCAGCGGCAACATTGAGGAATTTCTGTAGAAGAGTAGAATTTTAGTAACTGAGGATTTTAGGAGAAATAAAACTATAAAAAAAATATTTCCGATAGATTAAAATTGTGTCATTTTTTTAACTATAAAAGAACAGAATAGGTAAAGAACAGTCGAGGGCAATATGTGGGTATACCCTAACTCTGAGATAAATACAACGTTGCATAATTATACTAATCCTACGGAAAATTGGACTACAAAGCCAAACGCATGATAGGTCCCTCAAGACTGTGGTCAGTGTAGCAGTGACCAAATCAATTTCAATCACTGCATTTCAAAAATCTTTAAGAACTAAAAATCAAAACTATCGGATGTCCAGCCTGAGGTCAACACGGACATAAAACCAAATTTTAAAATCTTGATATCATTTTCGAAGTATACCGCTGAACTCTTATACGAGTATATATATCGTATAAGTTCCTTTCACTCCTCTTGGGAGTATAGCGCTGTTACAAGATTGTTCCAATGTAATCGATTTTCTGCACGTTGCTTCACTTTTATTTGGAGACTCCATGAGTGAGCTGATCGACCCACTCGTTGGCTTCTCTGTAGTTCCAATCTATGGTTTGTCTGGAAATGTCAACCGCCTTCGGACATTGAGGGACTGAGGGAGTCTCTGGACTCTTTGACGCATCTGGCGGGGACATGCTCCTCTATGATACGGACGAAGAGTTCTATAACAACCTTGTCGGGGAGGATGTTAATCTGTCGATTACCAAAGATGGTAAGAATTCTACGAATTAACCTCCATCACGCTAAAGTAGCCTCAACGGCTCTATAGCTGTGCCTGTCCACAGATGCAGTAGACATCGTCCTGATACAGGAGCCCTATGTAGTAGCAGGAAGGGTGTGCGGTATCAGGACCCCCAACTTTAAACTGTTAAAGCACTCCAAGAACCCGCATTTTGGCCAGGAAAAATCTAAGTATCATTCTCCTGACTAATTTAAGTGGTAAAGACGAAACATCTACTAGTATGGAGATCGGTAATCGCATATATTGGGTGGTCTCCACTTCCTTACCTTATGAAGCTGTAGTACCAACAGCTCTCTTCAGGGAATCAGAAAAAGAAGCAACGTTTGACGAGCTCGAGCCGATTATTGGAGCAGACACGAAAGCTAATCATACTATCTGAGGTAGTACGGATATAAACAGTAGGCTTGATTCGCTTCTTGACTTTATTCTAACTACCAACCCAACTATTTGTAATACAGGCAATAAACCGACCTTTACAATTAAAGACAGACAAGATGTTCTCGACGTAAAGTTTGCTACTGACCTGCTGTCAGACAAAATTATTGGGTGGAATGTACTGGACGACCACTCATTCTCAGATCACCATTATGTATATAGAGTTCAAACTCGCTGAAAAAGCGCCTAAACCTGAAGTCAACAGAAATGTGAGGAAGACAAAGTGGCACCTTTATGAGAAGAATTTCAAAAAAGTCCTCAACTCTAAAGTTCTGAATGAACAGAATGACACAGCCTGTCTCGATAATATGGTTGAGCATATCACCACATCATTCCATAGTTTCAATGGTACAACTAAAACTCAATGGTGGACCTCTGAGCTAACGGCTAGGAAAATGACCTGCAACAAGGTATTCAACAAGGCGAAATCTACTGGGGTCGCTAATGATTGGGATGCCTATAAAGTGTAACTCAAGATCTATAAGAAGGGGCTAAGGAAGGTGCAAAGACGCTCTTGGTATACCTTCTGTGGCGAAGTGGAAAAGGTCCCCGACGCTGCAAGGCTATGGAAGATACTAGCTTCTTTCCCCATGTACAGTGGGTTATTTACAGGATGAGGCAAATAACTGGACCAAAAACAGCGAGCAGTCACTGAATGTACTGCTCGACACACATTTCCCGGGGAACTCTCTAACAGAACCAGAGGATCAGCAGGACCAACAAGAGGGCGAGTGGACTGCAAGCGTCGCTAGCTTGTTGGTTAAGAGATCCAGAATAAGCTGGGCTATTACCAGCTTTGAGCCCTTCAAGTCACCTGGACCAGACGGCATCACTCCAGCAGAAATGCAGAAAATGTTAAAGTAAATTATCCTCTGGCTGGAGAAAATTTATGTAGGCTGTAATAGGCCTTAATACATCCCGAATCGATGGAGGGATACCAAAGTAGTATTCATACCTAAAGCGGGGAAGATATCACACACTAGGCCAAATAACTTCAGACCAATTAGCCTATCCTCCTTCCAAGTGAAAGGTCTGGAAAGACTTTTAGATTATTTCATTAGGGAAAACCTGGATACAAAACTCCTGTCGGTGAACCAACATGCTTACAATAAGCGGAAGTCTAAAGAATCAGCACTGCACGAACATGTGAGCACTATCGAATCGTCCCAACATTTCAAGGAATTCACTATGCTGGCATTTCTTAACATAGAAGGGACTATTAACGACATTCACTCAGATGCGGCAATGTCACATCTAAAGGTGAACTCTAGTTTGATTAGACTAATTCAAAGTCTGCTCAACAGAAGACGCATAACAGCATGTCTTGACTCCACAACTCTTACAAGGTTTGTAAGCAGAGGAACCTAGCGGTGAATGAAATCCCGCTAGATCTAGAGAGCTGTGGCTGCAAGGTCGTGGCATATGCGGACGACGTTGCAATCGCAGTGAGTGGAAAATTCGAAAACGTCCTCAGAGACATTCTACAGGTGGCTCTAAACAAATTGGCTAGATGGGCCAGAAACTGCGGTTTGGGCTTTAACCCAAACAAGACAGAATTGGTTCTCTATACTATGATAAATAATGTCCCACATGTGACCCTGCTCCTCGGATAAATGGAACAGATCTAGTCTTTTATTTTTAGGAATAATTCTAGATATGAAACTTGTATTCAGACTTAACGTACTGGAACTTGTAAGGAGGCCAACGTCGGCTTATATTCCAGCAGAAAGGTGGTAGGGTCGCGGTGGGGCCTCTCTCCCCTAAAATCGACCATTGGATATATATAGCAGAAGTTCGTCCAATACTGTTATATGGCATTGTGGTATGGTGGACGGCAACTGATAAACTAACCATCACCAAGATACTAGCAAAGGTTCAGAGAACTGCCTGCCTGAGCATAAGCGGAGCCTTAAGGACTACCACGACTGAGTCTTTACAAGCCCTACTCCATATGCTGCCGATTAATGTTGTGGCGAGAGAAGTTGCAACCATAGCCGCACTAGGATTAAACTACCTATAAATGTGGAGGTACAAGAACTACGGTCACATGAGAATATACCTTCGAGAGGAACTACATAACTATGATACCAGCCAGAGATGAACGGGTTAGCAGAATACCAGGTAATGGAAACAATTTACACTACTATACGGATGGTTCGAAGCTAATTAAAAAGTTGGAAAAGTTGGCTCCAGAGTACACTGTGAAGAACTTAGTTTGGATGTAGCTCACAGACTTCCAGATACCTGTAGTATATATGCAGCCGAAATAATGGCAATGTGGGAAGTCACCAAGTGGCTCGCAACATAGTGGCTGGCGATGTCTTTTACTCGAAAAGCCAGGCAGCCATCAATTCTCTGGAGGCACCTAAATTCACAAACAGCCCTCGACTGCGCAGATCTCTTAACGAGATGACTGAGCAGTTGTATACACCTCATATGGTTGCCTGGACATAGGGATATCCCGGGGATCTGCGAAGCCAATGAACTTGCTAGGAAAGGGACGACATCACAAATTCTCGAATAATTAGCATATATTGGTGCACCACTATCCACGTACAAGCTTGGGCTTGGGCAAGAGACAATCAGCAGATGGACAGAAATCGGCACCTGTAGGATGGCTAGACAAATCTGACCAAGGTATGACCTGAGAAGGTGAAAATATTTCCTCGATCTAGAGAGGAAAAGATTGTCTACGTTAGTATCCGTTCTGACGAGAACACGCCCGGTATTAACTCCAATGATTTCTGCAGAAGCTGTGGAGATGAGGAATAAGTGGAGAGCATTGAGCACTTGATATGCGACTGTCCCGCTTTGAGTAAATGACGACTGGACAGATTGGGGTCGGCATTTCTAGGCAGTCTAATAGATCTTCCCGGTACAGATATTCGTACTATCGATAAATTTATACTTATATAGCGTGATCCATTTCTAGGTTCCCTACTTTTTTAAAGAAAAAACCAGAAAGACAGAAAGTCGGGCGGGGCCGACTATATAATACCCTACACCTACCTACCAATGCGAAAATGGGCATTGCGATAAGAATTTGGCAGTGTTCATACATGTAATAAGCAAACTCTCTCTGCCGATTTTCGTACTGATCGGATATAAAACACGGTTTCCACAGCGCTTACATATCAAATCGGGTGTAACATATATATTGGGACTATGTTAAAATCTGAACCGATTTTTCCCAGAATTTGGCAGTGTTCATACATGTAATAAGAAAACTCTCTCTGTTGAATTTCGAACGGATCGGATATAAAACACGATTTCTACAGCGCTTAAATGTTAAATCGGGTGAAACATATATATGGTGGCTATATCTAAATCTGAACAGATTTTCCCCGAATTTGGCAGTGTTTATTCATGTAATAAGAGAACTCTCTCTGTTAAATTTCGTACTGATCGGATATAAAACACGATTTCTACAGCGCTTAAATGTTAAATCGGGTGAAACATATATATGGTGGCTATATCTAAATCTGAACCGATTTTCCCCGAATTCGGCAGTGGTTATTAATGTAATAAGAGAACTCTCTCTGCCAAATTTCGTACTGATCTGATTTAAAATACAGTTCCCACAGCGCTTACATATCAAATCGGGTGAAACATATATATGGGGGCTATATCTAAATCTGAACGGATTTTCTCCGAATTTGGTAGTGTTCATTCACGTAATAATAAAACTCTCTCTGCCGAATTTCATAAAGATCGGATGTAAAATGTGGTTTCTACAGCGCTTATATGTCAAATCGGGTGAGACATATATATGGGGACTATATCCAAATCTGAACCGATTTTAACCAATTTCAATAGGGATCGTCCTTGGGCCAAAAAAGAGCACTATGCTAAATTTCATCACAATCGTACCATAAATACGACCTGCACTTTGATTACAAAAATACATGGACAGACAGACGGACATGGCTAAATCGACTCAGAAAGTGATTCTGAGTCGATCGGTATAATAAGCAATGGGTCTATCTGGTCTCCTTTTAGGTGTTACAAACAAATGCACAAAGTCATAATACCCTGTACCACAGTGTGGTGTAGGGTATAAAAACACAGAATATTCAAATTGCATGGGGAATGTTTATTATCATTTGAAAGAATATTATTTGGCATTTATTTTTTGAAGATTATGTCTATCAAATGTTGGCCGCCGCTACGTCTCAGATGGTCCATCCGTTGAGTCCAATTTTTGATGACTCGTTCGAGCATTTCGACTGGTAACTGGCGAATGACACGCGTGATGTTTTGCTCCAAGGCCTGAATCGAAGCGGGTTTGTCCGCATAAACTTTAGACTTTGCATATCCCTACAGGAAAAAGTCTAACGGTGTGATATCACACGATCTTGGTGGCCACTCGAGCGGCCCAAAACGTGAAATTATCTGCTCACCGAAGTGTTCTCTCAATAAACCCATTGATTGATGCGATGTGTGGGAAGTGGCGCCGTCTTGTTGAAACCAAATGTCGCCGAGATCACGAGCTTCAATTTCAGGCATCAAATAGTCGGTTATCATGGCACGATAACGGTCGCCATTGACGGTTACGTTCTCACCGGCATCATTTTTGAAGAAATATGGACCGATGATTCCGGTACGTCGAATCGGGAATCGGTCAATGGCAAAAAGATAGCTCTTAACGAGAGCTAAAATATTGCTCATGAGTGTTTTTTTTGGATTAAAAAAAAATGGACTTAGCGCAATTGGCGAACGATTGTTTTGATAAAACTGAATAATTTGTAAACGTTGTTCAGGCGTAAGTCTTTCCATGATGAAATGCCAAACAATACTTAACAAAAATAACATGACAGCATGACACGACTCACACGTGATCTCTCTCGATTGAAAAAAGTATCTCTACTTAGGTTTTGATGAAGGGAATTTAAGCCCTTGGTAACACTAGCTTGTAAAAATATAAAATAATACGGCTGCCACCCTAACCCACCTACCCTACCTACCTATACCCTCCTATATATATATGGTGGAGGCTAGAGGCTTGTACCACTGGGCTTATGATTACGAATGTTGCAATGAAATACAAATGAACTGTTTATTGTGAAAGTGGCGTAAACGCCATTCAGATTTTCAACCAAGAGTAGTATCGGTAACAGGCTAGGTGAATAATATAAATATATGATATAATTCAGTTCATCTTAAGACTTCAATGCGCCTATGTTAAGTGCAATTTTTTCACATTTGAGTTTTATTAACCCCATTTTTTCAGGGGTGAATCGAGTAAAGCAGAATGGCGTTTAAGCCACTTTCAAAATAAACAGTTCAAATTATACGCACGGATGGCGTTTCGCCCTAATATGCGTCAGTTCGATATTTCGATCGTAACGAATGAATAAAGGCCGGGTTAGGCGAACTTAACCATAATTTAACTTTAGCGCCGCCGTAACTTTGCCCGCTGGAGCAATTACCCAAAGCTTGAAAAACGTGCTGTCTCACTCAGACATTCACAACAAAAATAGCAACAAATTAATTTTATTTTATATTTATTTGCTACTAATTTATCATTTTACTACTTATTTATCATTACTTTTCAAAAGTTTCGCATAAATTTGTTCTTTTTTCATTATTTTACTAATTTGGTTTGCAAGTGCACATGGTTCAAATAAAATTTCAGCAGATTCAGCCGTCCGTATACGTTTCGTTTCCGTTGGCTAAGAGTTTACACTGATTTCCATATGTCAGACTGATTTGTTACGCTACGGGGGCGTTACTGTTGCGTTTGCCTAACCCAGCCTTATGAATTACATCTATTTAATGATAATAAAGAAAAAACGAAAAACTGTTTTCAATTACGAAATTTTTTAATCTATTAAATATTTGTTTTTAATTTTGAATCTGTAAACAAAATTGTATTTTATTAAATAAACCCGGAGCTCGAGGTCTTGGGTTTATTTAAACAATTTAATTAAATAAAAATAAAGATCGAATAAACGAAGATTACACAAACTTAAAATTGTAATATTTTTTAATGAGGTTCTTCAACTGACTTAGTCATTCTAGTTAAATAAGTTATTCAGTTTAATAGATTCACTTTCATCTGAAATTTTTTCTGTGGTCTCATGTCTCTATTAAAATTTGGTACATGACTAATAATTAATAAATCTGGAGGGTTTACTTACCATCATATCAATTAAATTATTCTCATTCGATTGATTGCTATTTTGACTCTCAGGAGATGTGGAACGGGTCGATGTCAGACCATTGGTATTGTAACCATTTTGATAGACCATCGGAATGGAGTCCAATGACAAACCATTGGCCGATGAGGAATTACTGCTATCGCTAAAAGAAATCCAAGTAGAGAATAAAATCCAAAACAGAAAACAGAAAAAAACTTAGTTATTATAAGAAGATATAGAAAAAAACACAAAAACAAAATACAACTACACAAATTTAAATTACAAAATTTTAATGCACAACAACATAAAACAATTACAAAAAAGTTTTCTTTTTGTTTTATTCTTTCAAATTATTACCTGACTAAAGGTGAACTTTGAAAAGAGTTATTATAAAGAGATGTAGGCGTACTGGGCGATAAAGGTGCAGAACAATCGAAGCTGATGTTTCTTTGGAACACCTTAAGTGGTGTATTTTGTTGGTGTTGTTGTGATGGTGCAATATTGTCAAACTAGTTTCATTCATTCATTGATTGGTTTTTTTTTCAATAATTTTCAAAAATATTTTCAAAACATTTTCAGATATAAAGTAGCAGTAGTAGTAGTGGTAGTAGTAGTAGTAGCAGTAGAAGTTGCAGTTGCAGTAGTAGTAGTGGTGTTGGTGGTGGTAGATAATAGTAGTCGTAATGCATTACACAGTATTGGAAAAAGTTGGAAGAGACCAAGATTTAAAATGGAGAAAACATGAAAAAAAGAAACAAATAAACAATGTGAAATTGTAAGTAAAGTAAAGACACATTTAAATATAGTTATAGTAGACGAAATTCAAATATGAGCATAGCAATGTGATGTGCTAAATGCATTAAATGTTTGATGTATTAAAGGGTCTTGAAGTACTATTAAAGGGATGGAGAATAATATAGATAGTATTATGTACAAAAAAATCCCGTATCAAAAAATGTCTATATTGTCCTGAGTTATGGTCTCTCTGTTAGAAGAATAATGATCGATATTTTAATTTCTATGCACACGTTTTTTAGGTATTGAGTAAAATTTGGCATGTTTAACAACTTTACATGCACATAACTCGAGAACAATTTGTCCCATTTTGTTCACAAAAATATTAAATAATCGGAAATTAAAATACATGTAATTATTTCCAATAGCTTTTTTGATTCTTTTTTAATAGGTTTGAAGATATGTAATTAGTTGTGCCAAAATAAATTAATAAAAATCATAAAAATGGTATTTGTATTATCACGTTTATCGTAAATTAAGATCTGTTATAAATAGAATAAACTATATGTATATAAAGAAAATCTATGGAAGAATCAGACAATTATAGCCATTTCGCAAATCATGACGAAAAAATGTCTTATTTTTTAAATCATTTAAAAATTTTTATTTTTTTATTTTTTTTTATTTGGTTAAGTTGGGATGTTGATAAATCTATTAAAAACGGTGTGAAAGTAAGCCAAGCCGTATCTTATATACGCTCCAACTGGATAACATTCTACAGTATAATAGCGATAATGGGAAATTTTTTAAAATATTAAAATATTGGAGGATCTTTATATGTGAGATTTATATAAAAACGCCAATCAACAGGAATAATTCTATTAGAAATTATGGATTTTAGGTGTCAAAGAGACACCTTGTGAAGAAGATGGTAAAATAAAACCAATGCTGCCAAATTTCAGCCCAAACGGGGGTAATTACAGATTTCTATAGCTTCAATGATATGTATTTAATTGTGATGAAGAAGTCACAATTAAACACATATGTATATCCAAATTTCAAATCCGGGTAGAACCTTTATATGGGGCTATATCAAAACATTGGCCTGTGACGACCGTTCTTTGTTTGAATGTTTCTGGGTATAATTAAAGTCAAATTACAAAATTTCATTTAGAAGCTAAATCAAAGCTAAATGATGTGTGATATGATTTTATCCACAGAGCTGGGTTCTCGTTCTTTGGGATGTTTACGATGACACCATTTTCGAACTGAGGGTCCAGTTCGTTGGTAGTCCAAACATGATCGATGAGTGGTAGTAGAAGATTCGATGTTGTTTTGCTGTCTACTGTAAGTATTTCTGGGGTTATGTTATTGACTCTTGGACCTTGTTTGCCTTTAAGGTTTTAACAGCGGAATCTTGACGATGGATGGACAGCATACGTTAATAGTGATGCCTCCATTCCCAAACATGCTGAGTGCCAAAAGGTAGTTTTTCAGTAGAGACGGTCACAATTTTAGGTCAGTTTTAGAATTTGGATGGAATTTCTTTATAAAGCAAACCGAACGACCTGTACTGTTTTATGAATAACTTTTGATTGGGTTGATGGATAAATACCAAATTTTTACTGAATATAATTTAAAATATTAAGAATTTAAATTTGAAATGTCCCTGAAAACTTGCTTAGTCGACTTAGCATTCTTTGGAATGAAGTTATCGATACTTCATGTTGATCTGTTGGGGATTTAATTAATATTCGGAAATAATTCTGTTAGAATTTATGGATTTTATGTGTCAAAGATACACATTCTGCAGAAGAAGATATAGGACGAGGGATAGACAGCATTCGTTAATAGTGATGCCTCCATTCCCAAACATGCTGAGTGCCAAAAGGTAGTTTTTCAGTAGAGACGGTCACAATTTTAGGTCATTTTTAGAATTGTATGGAATTTCTTTATAAAGCAAACCGAACGACCTGTACTGTTTTATGAATAACTTTTGATTGGGTTGATGGACTAAATTTTTACTGACTATAATTTGAAATATTAAGAATATAAAAATAAAATGTCCCTGAAAACATGCTTAGTCGACTTAGTACTCTTTGGAACGAAGGTATCGATATTTCATGTTGATCTGTTGGGAATTTAATTAATATTCCCTTCCTGTTTTTAAGAGATTTAGTGGTTGCGAATTTCTTTCTTGTGGGAATTTTGCTCTTCGAGAGTCTTTCCAAATGAGTTCGGTGTAAAATCTGCTCCTAGCGCTTCTACCTCTTATATTAACTTGTTTATCAAGGCGGTTATAAACTTCTCTTCGCTCTACCTTCTCATAGCGAGTCCTTGCGGCATGTATGTATATTGGATTTGGTTTCTCCCTTTGACAGTATATTCAATTTTTGTCCGCGATACTCCATAAACTATATGTTCTCTTGCTGCGTCTTCGAAATGCTCTTTGTCGGCCAATCAAAAGCTATCAGTATATTTCTGAAAGCAGATAGATAGCGGTAACAGCATTTCTAAAATAAAAAAATTCCTCTCAAAAACTCATATCCATACTGAAACACTGGTGGATGACACGGATAAAAGGATGAAAACCGTAATGCTGGGTCAACAGAGGAACAGTTACAGAACGAAAATGTGATGCATCAAGTACCTATTACGGATATAACAGATGCTATGGTTAAAGAAACAATAAAAAAGCTTCTCACATTTCATGGCTGCGAGACCGGGCGGAATATTTCCAGCACTTCTTCAGAATGAGGTGGATCTGGCATCAACTCATCTGGCTGGAGTTTTCGTTTGTGTCCCTAACTTAAGCATATACCCCAAAAAGGAATCAAGGGTGGTCTTCATACCCAAGCCTGGCAAGACGAATTATGCGACCCCAAAGGCTTTTCGACCCATTAGCCTTCTTTCCAGTTAAAAACAATGCAGCGAATAATTGATGACATGGTCAAAATGGCAGGTTAATATTTAAACAACACGCCTATGTCAAAGGAAGATAAGTGGAAGATCCATCCTTTTACAGTGCCTCAATTCCTGAATAAGAATATTGCCATATCTAAAAAGGTAAAATACTTGGGAGTAATCTTGGATCAGAAACTGATTTGGAAAGATCATATTGAAGAAAGTGTTACCAAGGCCCACAGATGTAGGTCGTTGTGCAGAAGAGCTATAGGTTCAAAATGGGGACTACGTTCAAATATGAAACACTGTTTTTTTCCTTCAGCTCACATAGACCAGTTTAGGTCCCTAGTGGTACCACGGGCTAAAATGCCACTCATCGAAACCAACCGGAAAGATCTGTTAGAGTGACTAGAAAGGCCGACCCCAGTATGTCTAGTCGTCGTTTACTCAAAGCGGGACAGTCATATAGCAAGTGCTCAATGCTCTCCACTTCTTCCTCATCTCCACAGCTTCTCCAGAAGTCATTGAAGTCAATACCCAATCTTCTGGCGTGTTCGTCGATCCGGCAGTGTCCCGTCAGAACTGATACTAACGTAGACAATTTTTTCCTTTCTAGTGCGAGGAGATATTTTGACCTTCTCAGATCATACCTTGGCCAGATTTGTCTAGCTACCCTACAGGTACCGATTTGTGTCCATCTTTCGTCGGACTGCCTGATTGCCTCCTGAATATTAAACTGCTCAGCCATCTCGTTAAGAGATCTACGGTAGTCGAGGGCTGTTTGTGAATTTAGGGATGTGGCCCCCAGAGAATTGATAGCAGCCTGGCTGTCCGAGTAAATGACAACGCCAGTGTTGGTTACTATGTTCCTTCTCAGCCACTTGGCGACTTCCCATATTGCCATTATTTCGACTTGATAGACACTGCAGGTATCTGGTAGTCTGTGAGCTATATCCAAACTAAGTTCTTCACAGTGTACTCCGAAGATACCCTTTTCATCAAGCTTCGAACCATGGAGATGGTTTCTATTTTATGGTATTCTGCCAACCCATTCATCCCTGGCTGGTATCATAGTGATGTAGTTCCTCTCAAAGGTGCACACCGTTGATATATAGTACACTCGGTCGGTTAACATAGCACTACAATTTGATATACTCATGTGGCCCTAGTTCTTATACCTCCACATTGATAGGCAGTTTAATCTTAGTGCCGCTTTGGTTGTAACTTCTCTCGCCACAGCATTAATCGGCAGTATATGGAGAAGGGCTTGTAGAGACTCAGTCGCAGTAGTCCTTAACGCTCCTCTTCTGCACAGGCAGGCAGTTCTCTGAACCTTTGCTAGTAGGTTTGTGATGATTAGTTTGTCAGAGTTGCCGTCCACCATACCACAATGCCGTATAACAGTATTGGACGAACTGCTGCTATATATATCCAATGGACTATTTTGGGAGAGAGGCCCCACCGCGACCCTACAGCCTTGCTGCTGGAATATAGGGCTACGTTGACATTCTTCACACATTCCAGTACGTTAAGTATGAATGACAGTTTCCTATCTAAAATTATTCCTAAAAATTTTGCACTTTCAGAAAACCCTAGATCTGTTCCATTTATCCGAGGGGGGGGGGTCCACATGTGGGACATTATTCATCCTAGTAAAGAGAACCAATTCTGTCTTGTTTGGGTTAACTCCCAAACCGCTGCTTCTGGCTCATGTAGCCAACTTGTTCAGAGCCACATGTAGAATGTCTTGGAGGACGTTTTCGAAGTTGCCACTCACTGCGATTGCCACGTCGTCCGCATATGCCACGACCTTGCAGCCACGACGTTCTAGATCTAGCAGAGTTTCATTCACCGCTACTTTCCAAATTAGTAGAGACAGTACTTCTCCTTGTGGGGTCCCTCTATTTACAAACCTTGTTAGAGTTGTGGAGCCAAGACATGCTGTTATGCGTCTTCTGTTGATCAGGCTGTGAATTAGTCTAATCAAGCTAGAGTTTACCTTAAGATGTGACAGTGCCGCAATTACCGCATTTGAGTGAATGTTGTTAAAAGCTCCTTCAATGTCAAGAAATGCCATCATGGTGAATTCCTTGAAATGTAGGGACAATTCGACAGTGCTCACAAGTATCTGCAGGACTGATTCTGTAGCCTTTCCCTTATTGTAAGCATGTTGGTTTCCCGACAGGAATTTTGTATCCAGGTTTTCCCTAATGAAATAATATAAAAGTCTTTCCAGACCTTTCAATAGGAAGGACGAAAGCCTGATACAGCCTACATAAATTTTCTGCAGCCAGGGGATAATGTACTTTAACATTTTCTGCATTTCTGCTGGGGTGATGCCGTCGGGTCCAGGTGACTCGAAGGGCTCAAAGCTGTTTATAGTCCAGCTTGTTCTGGATCTCTCAGTCAACAAGCTAACGACGCTCGCAGTCCACTCGCACTCTTGTTAGTCCTGTTGATCATCGGGGTCTGTTGATGAGTTCCCCGGAAAATGTGTGTTGAGCAATACATTTAGCGATTGCTCGCTGTTTTTTGTCCAGTTGTTTGCCTCATCCTGGATAGTATCTTCCTCAGCCTTGCGGCGTCGGATACCTTTTCCGAGCAAGGGACTTGCAAACAACAAACGTAGATAATGCAAAACCCTTCGGAGCTACGCGTTCTGTACTGAAAACATGCGCGAATAACGCCCATACCACGCTATGGAATAGTGAAACCATTGGGGAAACAACAAGAATCTAGTGGGGTGACCCAAACGAGAACAAAACCAAAACTTTGCTCAAATTGAGCAAAATAGAGACCAGTAAGATCATGGGTATCCTTACAGGGCACACAGGCTTACGGTCGCATCAGGATAAAATAGGAGTTGTGGACCAGAGAACGAAGCCGAGGCATATATTGGTGCGCCACTATCCACGTGCAAGCTTTGGCTTAGGCAAGAGGCAATCATGCAGTCCAACGAAAGATGGACAGAAATCGGCACCTGCAGGGTAGCTAGACAAATCTGGCCAAGGTATGACCTGAGAAGATCAAAATATCTCCTCGTACTAGAGAGGCAAAGATTGTCTACGATAGTATCAGTTCTGACGGGACACTGCTTCAACGTCGAACACGCCAAAAGATTGGGTATTGACTCTAATGACTTCTGCAGAAGCTGTGGAGATGAGGAAGAAGTGGAGAGCATTGAGCACTTGCTATGCGACTGCCCCGCTCTGAGTAAACGACGACTGGACATACTGGGGTCGGCTTTTCTAGGCAGCCTAACAGATCTTTCCAGTACAGATATTCGTACTATCGACAAACTTGTATATCAAACAGGTTGGTTTCGATGAGGGGCCTTTCAGCCCGTGGTAACACTAGGGACCTAAACTGGTCTATGTGAGCTTGTATAAAAAATACGGCTGCCACCCTTACCTAACCTAACCTAAGCCGAGGCAAAATTGTCGGCGGCTTTTCGGCTCGACGTTGGCTTGCGATTTATTGTGAAATATAAAATATACAAATTTGTTGTACAACTTAGTTGAAACTTAGATAGCAATTTTAAGTACATACATTGATAAAAATATACTTGTTCTGGCGCGAAAAATAGCAACGTTGGCGATTTTAAGGCCGTATGAGGCTACTAGAACGGCGGCGAATTTTAGCCAATTTTAGCCGGACTAACGTCGGCGGCATGGTTCGTCGAAAAATGTTCTTCTTCCGCGGCTTATCGGCTAAAACCTGTCTGGCTTCGTTCTCTGTTGTGGACAGCAGCGTCTGTAGGGCATGTTGGGAGAATGACGAAACATTGGAACACTTCCTTTGCGAGTGCCTAGCGTTCGCAAACAACATATCCCGTTTCATGGGAAACGACTCTTTACCAGACATGACCCAATTTAGGGCCGTAGACTGGAAAACAATTAAGGAATATGTCGATAGCACAGATTTCCTAAAATAACTTTCTCAGAACTAATCTATGAAACAAACAATTAGAGCACACAACAGGCCGAATGCTGACTTATGTGTATGTCCAAGGACATGAGGCGGAGCAATCTGCCTCCTCTTCCCAACCTAATCTAACCATACCTAAATAAAAATCCAAATACTTCGAGTGCAGACCCTGCATTATCCATTAACAATTCCCTTATATTTATTAAGAACATGGAATTTGACTTTAAAAGAGAAATTTATAATTTCTTGATTAATTTTTATTATATTATTATCTATATTAAAATGGTAATCGTAAATTTAAAAAATTTAAACTCATATTGATTTCGTCTACTATATCATATCTTAAAATTGAGAATAATGCAAATTAAAATAAAAATTCAACAAATCAATTGTGTGAATGAATTTTAAGTGCATTTTGAAGTGCTTGTGAGAAAAATCGAATGTAAAAAAATGTCAATGATCTATAATGATCAAGGGAGACTATTATTTTACACAAAATCTTACCTGGAACATATCGTAAGAATTGCCCGCTGTTGAAGTGCCCGGCGATATGGAGGATTGTGTTGAGCTCGGGGTCAGAGGCATATAAGCGGCGGCCAAGGCATTTGCATTGTTGCCATTGCAGTTTAAGACATCGATATTGGTAGTGAGGCCGGAGACAACATTGCTGGAGGAGATGATTCCAGCACTACCGCTGCCACTGCCGCCGCCATGACCAGCACCAAGAATGATGTTTGCACCACCAGCACCAGCACCACCGCCAACACTAACACCAGCAGTACATGGCTTGTTGTTGCTGCTGCCGCTGCCGCTGTTGCTATCAGTAGTGGTAGAGATGCCGCCTACACCGCCTAAATTTAATATGCTATTTGTCATTGTTGTTGGATTCGAGCGACTGCCCAAGCCAAGTAATTCAGCCGTCAATGCAATGGGATCTGCAATGAAGATAAAAATGAAGAGAACAAATTATATAGATACGAAAACCCACACACAAACACGCAGAGACAGATGCATATGCACACACACAGACTCAGACACACACAAATAAAACACCAAAGTCCTTATAAAAAAAGGACTTCTTGCTAGAAATTTAAACAAACAAAAACAAAATCCACAAGAAAAGAAAAACGGAGATGATTGTACATAAACATAAAATGTTTCCATATGAAGATGGAAAAAGAAGTCATTGGACATTGGACATAAAGCTCCAAAGTAGTGTTTAGTAGTATTCAGTGTTCAGTGTTGTGCAATATCTTGCAAATGATAACGATGACGACAACGACATCGACGACGACAAACGAGAGGAAGTGTTTGAAACCGGAAGTTGCCCAACAACAATACATGTTATCGTGAGCAACCAAACATTGAACATTGACTTCCTTGCTCGATTTCTCACTCTAACTCCCTCTATTGCCCGCTCTCTTGCTATTCCTTGCTCCATTCATATGTGAACATATTTCCGGTAATTATAAAAATAATCTATATAGTTGTTATACTTGTATTAACAAGGATTTTTTCTTTATGATTTCTAATATTGTTATTATTATCTGCCATTGGATAAAATGCTTTTATGGTTGGAATATTATTTAACACTTTGCAGTAGCATATGGATTTTCTTAAGACATTTAAAATTAAGTCAAGCATGAAAATCACAGGAAATATTGCCATGTATCAGTTTCGTACATTGGAAGAAAAATTAATGTATACACGCTAAAAAAAATCACTGCTGTAGTATATTGTCTCAAACCTATTCTGCTTAAAACATACATATGTTCAGGGTACACTCCAAATATATAACATTTGACGAACACAAATATTATATGTTAGGGAGGATGTTGTTCTAAACAAAAGTATGTTTTCATTTTCAAATATTTATACCCTACACCACACTGTGGTCCAGGGTATTATGAGTTAGTGCATTTGTTTGTTACACTCAGAAGGAGAAGAGATAGACCGATCGACTTGGAATCACTTCCTGAGTCGAGTTAACCATGTCCGTCTGTCCTTCAGTCCGTCCGTCTGTAGATGTATCGTTGTAATCAAAGTGCAGGTCGTATTTAAGCTCCGATTGTGAAGAAATATAACGCAGTGCTCTTTTTTGGCCCAAGGACGAACCCTATTGAAATTGGTCAAAATCGGTTCAGATTTAGATATAGCCCCCCATATATACGTTACCCCCGATTTTACATGTAAGCGCTGTAGATACTGTATTTTATATCAGATCAGTACGAAATTTGGCAGAGAGATTTCTCTTATTACATGAATGAACACTGGCAAATTCGGGGGAAATCCTTTCAGATTCAGATATAACCCCAATACATATGTTTCACCCGAAACCGTATTTTATATCCTATAAGTACGAAATTCGGCAGATAGAGGTTTCTTAATTTAAGAATTAATACTTGGGGTTAATCGGTTCAGATTTTGATATATTCACAAATATACTACGTTCCTGCCTATGCAGTATTTATATTATTTGGTAGAAATGACATTTTATCGTTTTAGATCTAGCTTATTATGATCAACATCATCAACTCCTCCTTGGAATAAGCCTTGATGAGGAGGTGAAGCTAAGTACTTTGTTAACAGAAAAGAAACCAATTAATCCAAATTATTATTGCAATGATTAATTCGATTAAAATTTAACTATAAAGTATAACACGAAATCTAGGAAAATTTAAACTAAAATTCGAAAAAGCCAGCAACATTTTAAAATCGTTTAAAAACCAGTAAGGAAAATAAATTTTGTAATTCATGTATAAATTTTCTTCAAATTCGGCAATGTTAGTCCATGGATAAAGAAACTCTACCATTCTAAATATCAAAACGATTGGATGTAAACTACAGCATCTATAGGACTAAAGGGTCAAATCGGACGAAAGATATGTATGGGAGCTATATCTAAATATTAACAGATTTTCTTCAAATTCGGCAATGTTGGTTCATGGATCAAGAAACTCTACCATTCTAAATTTCAAAACGATTGGATGTAAAATACAGCTTCCATAGAACTAAAGGGTCAAATCGGACGAAAGATATGTATGGGAGCTATATCTAAATATTAACAGATTTTCTTCAAATTCGGTAGTGTTGGTTCATGGATCAAGAAACACTACCATTCTAAATTTCAAAATGATTGGATGTAAAATATAGCTTCTACAGGACTAAAGAGCAAAATCGGACGAAACATATATATGGGAGCTATAGTTAAATCTTAACAGATTTTCTTCAAATTTTGGTAGTGTTGGTTCATGGATCAAGAAACTCTACCATTCTAAATTTCAAAATGATTGGATGTAAAATACAGCTTCTACAGGACTAAAGGGCCAAATCGGACGAAATATATATATGGGAGCTTTAGCTTTATCTTAACCGATTTTCTTCAAATTCGGAAATGTTGGTTCATGGATGAAGAAACTCTACCATTCTAAATTTCAAAACGATTGGAGGTAAAATACAGCTTCTATAGGACTAAAGGGCCAAATCGGACGAAAGATATATCTGGGAGCTATATCTAAATCTGAACCAATTTCAACAAAATTCAACAGGGATCTTTACAGCTGCGAAATACTCTAAACTGCAAAATTTCAGAACGATCGGAGTGAAATTGCGACCTGTAGTCGACGAACAACTTTACATGGACAGACGGACGAACGGACAGACAGCTAGTGATTCTGAGTCGATCGGTATTCTTTAAGGTGGATCTAGCTGTGTTATTTTTAGGTGCTACAAACATCTGCCGTGAAACAAACTTATAATACCCTGTACCACAGTGTGGTGTAGGGTATAAAAACAAGTAAGAAACGTTAAGTTCGGCCAAGCCGAATCTTATATACCTTCCACTATGAATTACATTAAATTCTGGTTGAAGCAAACATTAAAAAAAGAACGCTGCAATTTTTAAACAAATTTTAGGTCCCAAATTCTTTAGCCAAACTCTTCATCTGAAAAATGTGGTATTTATGGCGTAAATAAGCATATTTGAGGGCTACCTCTACACGGGGACTACAACAAACTAAAAACTGAGGGTATAAAATTATGGGTTTTCCAATGGGGATGATATGATTTTGAAGTGACGATTCGGCCATTTGTAATAAGTCATGATCTGTCATTTGTTTTTCATTGTATTCAGTAGTGTTTATAAATCCACCATGGAGAGATATACGCAAGAACAACGTTTACAAACTATTCAGTTTTATGTACTCGTATTATTAAAATAATCGTTCTCCAATTGCAACTTTTCCTGCGCTAAGTCCATTTTTTTAAAATAAAAAAAACACTTTCCAGTCGACCTACGACTTTGACACAAAAAAAACATATTTTGGATCTCGTTAAGAGCAACCTTTTTGCCATTGACCGCTTCCAGATCCGACGTACCGTTAAGGGGTTAGAGCAAAAACAAATATTCCGTCCACATTTGAAAATTATGCTAAGTCCACTTTTTTAAAAATCCAAAAAAAAAAACACTTTCCAGTCGATCTACGACCTTGACTCCCATAATTTTAGCTCTCGTTAAGAGCTATCTTTTTGCCATTGGCCGATTGTGGCTACGTGTCACACAGGAAATGAAACTATTTAATTGTTGCGAGAAAAGTTTGGAGATTCGATTATTTCTGGCCTCTAAGAAGTTGTGATTTAACACCATTATACTATTTCTTGTGGGGTTATTTAAAGTCATTGGTCTTTCGAAATAAACCCGACTCTCTCTTCAAGTCAATATTGAACGTGCCACTCATGACATACGACTTGATTTAGTGGAAAAAGTGCTCGAAAATTGGTTTCATCTAATTCGTTCCTGCAGAAGAAGTCGTGGAGGCGTTTTGAATGACGTTTTATTTAGAACTTAATAGTATCGATTGTACTTCACATTAAATAAAAAACTTTTGAATTTCCTTAACAATAACTATGTTTTTTTTCAAAGAAATCATATCACCCTTATTGGAAAACCCTGTATTACTCACAAAGTGAGGACATACCTTAGTCGGTTTACCCGACTGAAATTTACGTACATGTGTTTAATGAATTTCTTAATTTGTATGGGTACCAGGAGCTGGTTGGGGTAGATGTTATACCGATTTCGAGCTGAGAAGTTTTAATTTGCCATTTTTCGAGATGGTATAGACCAAGGAATTAATAATCGTACTATGCGTAGAATTACGGAAGATTTGGTCAATTAATATAGAAGTTTTGTATTTATTTATTTATATGAATTACAATACAAAATAAACTTATATTTTAATTTGATGGTCGAGGGAAAAGCATTGTTACCAATGAACATGTGGCTAGATTTTGCAGCGATAGATCAAAGTCTCTGGTGAGAATCGAACCCACGACCCCCTGGGGCGCTCAATATAGGAGTAGAAGGGGGAAGTACCAGAAGGGTGGATCAATGGTTATAGGCCTTCGGTAGTTCAGTGGTTAGTGCATTAGACTTGGATCCCGAAGGTGCTGGGTTCAATTCCCAGCCACGGCACTGCAAAAATTTAAAATCAACATTTTATGTTTTCATCATAATTCGAGTTTCTGCAGCTAAAAATAACTCATCGGTCGCACTACCACTACAACAACATCTGTGCACCCAAGTCAACAGGGAAGCTAAAAATAGACATAACACCATGACAACTATTAAGAGAAAATGCAGCGCTTTTAGGGGAGAATAGAAACGGTAACACTCAAATAACATCCACTGCCTGAAATTGACAGCCGAATGTTAATTTACAACCGAACAACATCGAGTTGTTGAAAACCACATAAGGTTCCCGCGATAATCGGATATATGCCGGAACGAAGTCTGAAATAGAAATAGATATAAGAATTCTTAACTCAGCGTCTCCAAGCTGACAACAAATGGTTATAGGAGGGGTGGATCAGCCATTATATACCACAGAGTTGGGGATCCATCCCTTCTATGACCATTGATTGAAGGGGTAGATTAATGGTCATAGAAGGGGTGGTTCAATGGTCAGCCATTATATACCTCCAAGTTGGCTTATAAACTCAGTAGAATTTATAATTTCTCTCTATTGTGTCTGTCCCCTATTTAATGGTAATCACAGCGATAT
Organism: Eudasyphora cyanicolor; assembly: GCA_963930755.1. Classification (NCBI taxonomy): domain Eukaryota; kingdom Metazoa; phylum Arthropoda; class Insecta; order Diptera; family Muscidae; genus Eudasyphora; species Eudasyphora cyanicolor. The sequence continues at coordinate 198,429,725 of OZ005734.1, read as the reverse complement.
CGAATAGTTGCTGGTATAGAAAATGGTTGATTTTACGAATTGTAACTAAAAAGCAAATCATAATATTATTGTTGTTATGTTATGACAACTGTCATTTCGATATGATGTTGCCAGATCATCGCTATTTTAAGAAGTATAGAATTAAAAAGCTTGTACAGGTAACTTTAGATATAACACTCTTCGATTTAATTAAATTTGGCTGATAGTATCTTATATGACCAGCAAACATCTGTAATTTAATTTATTTCTACATATATAGGAATTACAAATTAAATTTATATTATTATCCAGGGCCAGGTAATGCCATGTTACAAGGACAATGTGGCTAGATTTCGCTACGACAGACCTAAACCTTCGGTGTGAATCGAACAGACAACCCCTACATTTTTTGAAAAAAGTTCTTATCTCTGGATTATATTCCAGGTGCTATCTTCGTATTATTTTGCCCACACTCTGGGTCCTTATTCAACCTTTTTGCCCCACTGGACCAAATTGTTGTTCCCCCTACTCTGTTCCTAGTGTATATTCCAAGAGCTTCCCTCGCACTCTGGTACCCTATTTATACCCTTTTGACCCATTGAATCCTAAAAGTAAAAAATTCGGGTAGCAGCATCCTCGGAAACCCCACGTCCTAAGGTTGACATTAAGATACCTGCCAGAGCGGAATGGGTTGGCAGAATACCAGATAATAGAAACAATCTCCACTTCTATAAGGATGATGATACGAGTGGCTTCGGAGTACACTGTATTGAACTTAGTCTTGATATATCTCACAGACATCTGCAGTGTCTATCAAGCCAAAATAAAGGCAATGATATGTAAGTCGCCAAGTGGCTGAGTCGCAACATAGTGATGTGTGTTGCGTTTATTCGGACAGTCAGGCAGCCATCAATTCTCTGGAGACTACATCCCTAAATTCACAAACAGCCCTCGACTGCCGCAGATCTCATATGGGTACATGGGCATATATCTCGGGGAACTACAATGTAGATGAAATTGCTAGGAAAGGGACGACATAACAAGTTACCGAATAATTTGCATATCGATGGCTTATATGCAAAATGGGCTACATTAAAAAACCCAATTTCTCAGGAGAGCAAACAAAGTGTTGAAGTGTTATTATTTCGCCATAAATTTTAAATGATATATTCATGTCATATAAAAATTATCGCGAAGTAAAAAATTCTAAATTGTTTTGGCTCTCCTGAAAAATTGGGTTTTTTAATATAGCCCATTTCGGATATAACCATCGATATATTGGTGTGCCGCTATACACATGCAGGTTTTGGCTTAGGCAAGAGGCAATCAGGCAGTCCAGTGAGGGATGGTCAGATGGATGTCTGCTGGGTAGGTAAACAAATCTGCCCACGATACAAACTGAGAAGGTCAAAATATCTCCACGCATTAGAGAGAAAAATATTGTCTACCTTAGTATCAGTTCTGATGAGACACAGCCTGATCGGCGAACACGCTAGAATGTTAGATATTGACTGCAATGACTTCAGCAGAAGTTGTGGAAATGAGGAAGAAGTGGAGAGCATTGAGCACCTGCTTTGCTAATGTCTAGCTTTGAGTGAACGACGACTGGATGAATTGGGTTCGACATTTTTAGGAAGTCTGACAGATTTTTCCGGTACCGATATTCGTACTATTGATAACTTTGATTATCAAACAGGTTGGTTTCGACGAGGGGTATCTGAGCCCGTGGTATCACAAGGGACCTACATTGGTCTATGTAAACTAATAAAGCTGACTGCCACCCTAACCTAAACCTACACTAAACTTTCAGTTGTAGCGCGATCTGTATCTTAAGTTTGTAGTTCCATTGTTGTTAATAGAGCTTATTTGTATGATATTGATAAAATCATTCCACTTTCAATAATTTATCATTATATTGCATTCCATGAAGCTTCTCTGTGCAAAGTTTAATTAACATTATTGCAATAAAGTGCCGTTTGAAAATATGCCAGCAAGTAAAATAGTCAAGGATCTATCTGTTCCTTAACTACTTTCTTGGCGTAATTTCACCGATAAGCTAAAAAAAAACTGGTGCCCACCAAACGAACAACATCACAGGACACCAATATACTACTTGAGAACAATTGTCCCCAAAATATAATTGTAAATTTGTAAAAGATTTGTATCTTTAGCCATAGACGACAACCGCCAAAATCAAATGGTACTCATAAGGCGAATGCAGCCAAGCCAATAAATAATATTTGACTGCGTTTCTCCGTTTTAAGAAGAAATTAGTTTGATTTGTGTAAATTCAGCGATTGCTGCTGTTTTGCAATAAAAAATTGAGAAAAAAACTCTTTTGTATGTTTTGCAAAGTATGCAGTCCTAATGCATTGAATCGGTCAAATCGTTCCTAGATAATAGGCCATATAGCCTACACATGATATTGTTGGACTCAGTGTGTGTGATATTTTAAATGTAAAAGGGGAAATAAAATCGAAAAACTATGTATGTGTGTGGGTTAGGGTATATTAAAGTGGGTCGACAAAATTGTGGAGGAATACAACCAAAAAGAGATACTGAAAAAATCTTGACTTTGATTTGGCGGAAATGATAATATAATTGGAATTAAGTAAATATTCTTTAACTTAAGTATGGAATGTTATATTCTAGGAAAGTTTATTTTAAAGCTTTATTGATTTTAGAGCTAAATCAATGTAATTTTCTTTAATTTTATAACACATTTTTCAGTTTAGCTAATTTTTATTATATTTGTCAGAAAAAATACAAATTTATTGGGGAACAATTTGCAATCTATTAATTAAGTAAATATTCTTCAAGTTAAGTATGGAATGTTATATTCTAGGAAAGTTTATATTAATGCTTTATTGATTTTAGAGCTAAATCAAAGTAATTTTCTTTAATTTTACGACACATTTTTCAAAAAATATAACAAATTTAACTAAAGTCTTTTCTTGGTGATGAAGACGACCCACCTAAATGTTTACATTGCATCTGTGTGTATGTTTGAGATATTGTGTTTGGTTATATTTTATGTACTCTGCTGCATATCATGGTCGATGAAAATGAACATTCAAATTGTCACAATAAATATTCAAACAAACAAATAAAACAGCAGCCGTAGCAATGGTGCTCTGCCGCCGCCACGGCAGAAGCAACAACAGCAATAACTATGATGACAAGCAACAACTTTTGCATCCGCCGCAGCAATGAATGTAATAACTAAATACAGATATACAAACATATCAACATTCAAATATATATGTGTGGACATATGGATGTATGTGCATAAAATATATAGGAAGAGGGAATAAGAGTATGTACAAGTTTTTCTTTTTCAAAAATTTCTTCTTATCTCGATTTTTTGTGTTGTAATAATTGTGCCATGGTGCACAGTGGGTGAATTTTGACAACAAATGAAAATAAATCTTAGTGAACATACGGCTCTACAATTGTCTGATAAATGACGTCACCTGGTAGCCCGTGATTTCACTTCATTCATATCCATAGACAGACTTCATTATCTCCGAAAGCTTCCAGAGATTTTAGCAATCACTGCGGGTAAGGGTAGCTGAGAAGAATTTCCGGGGCATCATTAAAAAGTTTTATATTTTCTGTTCGAATACCCCAAATGCGACCAAATTTTCTAGCAGAAGCAGCGGGACTCGCAAATGAGCGTGATTACATTCGTCGTACCAATCCTGTTCATCGTAGAATCAAAGAACTGAATCTAGAAATTGTCAACGAATACAAGTGGAATAAATGGCTGGATCATTTGAAGTAATGCACAATCAGTTCCGGTATCGGTAAATTGTAGGCAACACTTAAGTCCCACTCGAATCCTGTCAAAAAGGGCTATGCCCAGCAGCAAAGTGGATATTCCAATCTACGGTAATGCTGAAGAAGTTGGATTCTCCCGGTGTCGAGTACCTGACGAAAGTCGCTAACTTGTCCCTGACCACCCTAATGTGCGGGCGCCACTCCTATGTGGAATTTAGAACAAGAAGTCAAAATCCCGTAGAGTTAAACATAGGTGGGGTGATATCTCCTGTTTTAACCGCTACCTTTCCGCAATTCTACCACCTGCTGACGAAATCGTTATGTATGCCGATGATTGCACATTTCTGGCGTCGGTCACATTTGACAACGCCAATACTGCCATTTACTTGGACGGTCAGGCATCAATTCTCTGGAGGCCAATCCGTAAATGCACAAACAGCCCTCGACTGCCGCAGATCTCTTAATGAGATGGCTGAGCAGTTTAATATACACCACATATGGGTGCCTGGGCAAAGGGATATCCCGGGGAACTGCAAAGCCGATGAAGGAAATGGACAACATTACAAATTCTCGAAGAATTTTCATATATTGGTGCGTCACACGTGCAAGTTTTGGCTTAGGCAAGAGGCAATCAGGCAGTGCAACGAAAGATGGACAAAAATCGGCACCTGTTGTATAGCTAGACAAATCTGACCAAGGTATGACATGAGAAGGTCAAAATATCTCTTCGCACTAGAGAGGAAGAAATTGTCTACGTTAGTATCAGTTCTGACGGGAGACTGCCTGATTGTCGAGCACGCCAGAAGATTGGGTATTGACTCCAATGACTTCTGCAGAAGCTGTGGGGATAAAGAAGAAGTGGAGAGCCTTGAGCACTTGCTATGCTCACGACGACTGGATATACTGGGGTCGGCCTTTCTAAGCAGTCTAACTGATCTTTCCGGTACCGATATTCGTTAAATTTTTATATCAAACAGGTTGGTTTCGATGAGAGGCATTTCAGCCCTTGGTAACACTAGGCTCCTAAACTGGTCTATGTGAGCTGACAAAAAAAAACTTCTGCCAACCTAACCTAAACCTAAAACCATCTGAAATCTGTGAGAGGTTGAATTTATAGCTGGCTGATATTTCCAGCTTCTTCACTGTGAGGAACATGTAGATTTCTACCACCAAATCATCCGCCACATTGTTCACCACATGAGAATGTCCATGACACACCAATTCCGACCACGAACTACTCCAGGATTATTGGGGTCACGTACGACAGCCTTTTTACTCGTAGATCTTCTACACATCGATCATGTTGACCACTTACAACGCGATAGGCCGGTCCGTGGAAAACTATGTAGCGGCGGTGTGGTGCCAGAATGTGAGCAAGACGCAGTGAAAGAACATACAGTGCTGCCAGAATACCGGTCTAAGAACAGTAACAGGGTGCCTCATGCTTCCGAGGACCACTTTAAGGAAGAGTCGAAGATCATACATGTGCGAATATACTTCAGAAATAACTTTCTGTTTTTATGCTCCCAGGAGAGGAGAAATCCTCACGATCTAAGGCGTGAGGTTTAACGGTACAAAAGAGAGCCTCTAGATCAGAGAGCGTACCTAACAGGTTTGAGCGATATTTATGCCGACGCAACAGGAGTTAATAACTACCGGGGAATATCGTCCTCGGACAGCATTCTCCAGTGGAATCAGAAGAACGATATTTAAGCCGACGCAGCAGAAGTTAATAACTACCGGAGGAATATCGTCCTCGGAGAGCATTCTCCAGTGGAATCAAAAGAAGAGAGACAGTCGCGGCAAACAAGAGCTGTTCTGGAGCATCTGAGATCTGGTATAATATGGAATTGAGTCTGTATTTGCATTGGCTGGAGTAACAAGAGATGAAACAAATTTCCAGTATGTTATTGCAAACGTGGACCCACAAACAACCGAAACAATAAGTCATATTATCTTCAGTCCTCCAAGCAACACATCTCAATACAAAGCGATCAAAGAAGCCATTTTAAGTGTATACGGCGAGTCTGATGATTCACGATTACGCAAGCTTCTTAGCGGTCAATCTTTAGGAGACAATATATACCCACACACAATTTCCTCAAATATTGCGAAACCTCTCTTCCGGCCAAATCGGAGAATCGATTTTTAAAACAATTTTCTTAGAACAAATGCCTGATCAAATTCGAACCATTCTCGCGGTAGCAGATGACTCGTTATCAGTACTCGCAGAACAAGCTGATGCAATTTTCAATGTTCCTAAACCATCAGCGATTTGCGCATTTAAAAAATATCGGAGAAGGAGCCAACCTTTCCCGATATATCCAAGAAAGAGTTATCAGATCAGATCAAGTCACTGGAAGGAAAAAATAAGAAAAATGGAGACAAGAAGGGAGCGATCCTTATCCCAAGACAGAAATAAGAGGCGTAGGTCAGTATCGCGTAATCGGGAATGATGCTGGTATCATAACCGCTTAGATAACCAGTAAGGAAAGGCTAAAGTCGGGCGGTGCCGACTATATAATACCCTACACCACTCTCGTAATATTGAATAACTCTGATATATAAATTTTGTAATTCATGTATAAATTGTTTACATAAATTTACTTTTGGGACATTTTATACTTAAATAATACCCTGTACCACAGTGTGGTGTAGGGTATAAAAACGATTGGATCTAAAGAGCCAAATCGGATGAAACATATATATGGGAGCTATAGCTAAATCTTTACCAATTTTCTTCAAATTCGGCAATGGTGGTTCATGAATCAAGAAACTCTACCATTCTAAATTTCAAAAAGATTGGATGTAAAATACAGCTTTTATAGAACTAAAGGGCCAAATCGGATGAAACATATATATGGGAGCTATAGCTAAATCTTTACCGATTTTCTTCAAATTCGGCAATGGTAATAAAATACAGCTTCTATAGAACTAAAGGGCCAAATCGGACGAAACATATATATGGGAGCTATAGCTAAATCTTAACCGATTTTCTTCAAATTCGGTAGTGTTGTTTCATGGATCAAGAAACTCTACCATTCTAAATTTCAAAACGATTGGATGTAAAATACAGCTTCTATAGGACTAAAGGGCCAAATCGGACGAAAGATATATATGGGAGCTATATCTAAATCTGAACCGATTTCAACCAAATTCAATAGCGATCTTAACAGCCGCGAAATACTCTAAACTGCAAAATTTCAGAACGATCGGAGTGAAATTGCGACCTGTAGTCGACGAACAACTTTACATGGACAGACGGACGGACGGACGGACGGATGGACATCGTTAAATCGACTCAGCTAGTGATTCTGTGTCGATCGGTATACTTTAAGGTGGGTCTAGCTGTGTTATTTTCAGGTGTTAGAAACATCTGCCGTGAAACAAACTTATAATACCCTGTACCACAGAGTGGTGTAGGGTATAAAAATTCAACAAAATTCACATCACCATGTCCATACCCAAAAAAAACTGAATGGCTCTTCAGTCGCGCCTGGTGATGGTCACCTTTTTGTTAGAGACTTAAATTCAAAATTATATTTTTTAATCGATACCGGTGCCGCAATATCAGTTTTACCTTTGCACGACACCGAAGGCGACACACCATAAGACGTACGAGCCTCATTTTTCACTTCACGCTGCAAATGGCAGTATTGAAAATACATATGGGACAAAAACTCTTGAACTTAATCTGGGCCTTAGACACAATTTTGCATGGAAATTCATCGTAGCTGACGTCAAAAGGCCAATTATAGGATCAGATTTTCTTAAATATTTTAATCTTTTGCCCGATCTAAATAATATTACTTTGGTTGACGGAAAAACGCAGTTGAATGTATCTGCAAAATTTTCATCAGAACCATCTCTAAAACTCAACGTTGTCAATGCCTCAGACGAATATCGAAAGTTACTTAAGAATTATCCAACACTTTATTCTGCTTAATAGAAATAACGAAGTACCGATACACGCTAAAATTTACCACTACATCGAGACAACAGGTCCACCTGTCAAATCAAAGGTACGGAGATTAGACCCTAGACGTTTAAGCAGCAGCGAAGAAAGAGTTTAAATTTCTCCTCGTTAAAGGGATTATTCGACCATCTAAAAGTAGTTGGTCGAATACACTACATGTGGTTCCCAAGGCAAATAATGATTGGCCCCCATGTGGCGATTACAAAGCCTTGAATCGCATAACAGTCCCCGACCGATATCCCATACCCTTTGTAACAGGTTTAACGGCAAAATTGACAGAAAAAAACATTTTCAGGAAACTGGATTTAGTCAAGGCTTATCACCAAATTCCAGTACATCCATCTGACATAGAGAAGACCGCAATAATAACCCCATTCTTTCTATTTAAATACGTGAAGATGCCATTTGGCTTACGCAATTCTGCACAAACATTCAAGAGATGGATGGATGAAATTTGATGAAATTTAGACTTCGTTTTTGTATATATTGTCGACGTACTGGTGGCATCGAGCTCTGTTACATCTTGATACCTTATTTTGCCGTTTCAGCAACCATGGCATTATAATCAGCCCAGGTAAATGTACGTTTGGAGTTTCTGAGCTGAATTTTTTGGGATTTCATATTTCTGACTGTGGTATTAAGCCAATGCAATCTAAAATACAAAATATGTATATTGGATTTCCCAAAACCAGAAACCGTACAGCAACTACGTAGATTCCTGGCAACCACAAACTACTATCGCCAATTAATGCCACACGCTGCGCAACATCAAAAAAAACTCAACGAATACACTAAAGAATACAAAAAGAAAGATAAGACAAAAATAAAATAGCACTTAAAGTTGATGTATCGAACATCGGAATTGGAGCAGCATTGGAAAAGAAGACATCGGACGATTGGAAACCTTTGTCGTTCTTCTCAGGTTTGTAAAGGTTTCGAAGCACGTAAAATCACCGCTTGGAACATTTTCGATCACATCAGAGCGTTTTACTGAAGTGCATATAGACTTAGTAGGACTTCTACCACCAAGCCAGGGCAAATGCTACTCGTTAATATGCATAGACAGGTTCAGTCGATGGCCAGAAGCAATCCCAATTGATAATATATTGGCAGAATGGATGAGTTTCCCGCTACGGTTGTCCAAGCAAAATAGTGACAGACCGTGGAAGACAATTCACTTCAATCGTCTTTAAGGAACTTGCAAGTTTTTTGGGAGCGCAACATATCAAAACGATTTCGTAGCACCCTCAAAGCAATGGGTTAGTAGAACGAATGCATCGCACTCTACAAACGGCATTGACGTGTCGCAATAATAGTAGTTAGACGAAGACTTTACCAACAGTTCTCCTCGGAATGAGAGCAGCGCATAAAGAAGTTATTGTTGCATCTTCAGCTGAATTTTTGTATGGCGAAAATATAAAACTATCGGGGCAATTCCTATCGGAATCTAAGGATGAATACTCCCATTCAGGTTTTCTTTTAGAACTTAAATCGGCATTGCAAAATATTCGACCTATCGCAACATCACGTATGGATACGAACGGATTCAATTCAGAAACCACTATCAAACAAATATACTGGCCCATACGAAGTGGTTGACAGAAAGGAGAAATATTTCACAGTTAGGAAATTAGGAAACAAAACGGATAAGATTTCAATTGACAGAATTACACCGGCATTTATTGACGCCATGTCTGAACAACCGATAGAGGCCAACGAACGATGCTACAATGCTACAACAAACCAAGAAAAATTATATCTTTTTACTGGAAGGGGGGGTAATGTGGTGACACTGTGTGAACCACAACTCCATAGAATATTAAATTATAAAATTAAGTAACCTTTGAAAAATTCATTTTGTAAATTTTTGAAATATGTTTATTATACCCTACACCACACTGTGGTACAGGGTATTATAAGTTTGTTTCACAGCAGATGTTTGTAACACCTGAAAATAACACAGCTAGACCCACCTTAAAGTATACCGATCGACTCAGAATAACTAACTGAGTCGATTTAACGATGTCCGTCCGTCCGTCCGTCTGTCCATGTAAAGTTGTTAGTTGGTCGCAATTTCACTCCGATCGTTCTGAAATTTTGCAGTTTAGAGTATTTCGCAGCTGTTAAGATCGCTATTGAATTTGGTTGAAATCGGTTCAGATTTAGATATAGCTCCCATATATATCTTCCGTTCGATTTGGCCCTTTAGTCCTATAGATGCTGTATTTTACATCCAATCGTTTTGAAATTTAGAATGGTAGAGTTTCTTGATCCATGAACAAACATTGCCGAATTTGAAGAAAATCGGTTAAGATTTAGCTATAGCTCCCATATATATGTTTCGTCCGATTTGGCCATTTAGTCCTATAAAAGCTGTATTTTACATCCAATCGTTTTGAAATTAAGAACAAACAATTTATACATGAAAAAAGTAGATCTACTTGGATCACCCGTTATGAGTTTAATAACAGTACATTCAAACACATCAAATTGTGTTGCCTAAATTTCAGAGAAAAATTTGCATAATTGCCACACTCCTTTTTCTTACCTCCCACACAAGTATGCCAAATTGTACCTTAATTTATGATAATTTTACATATTTAATTAAAATAACGACAAACGTTTATTTTTTTGTTTCGATTTTATTGACCTCAAAATTAAAATGAACCAGTACGAAAAGGCTAAAGTCGGGCGGGGCCGACTATATAATACCCTACCCAATAACTCTGAAATATAAATTTTGTAGAGTTATTGGGTAGGGTATTATATAGTCGGCCCCGCCCGACTTTAGCCTTTCCTTACTGGTTCATTTTAATTTTGAGGTCAATAAAATAGAAACAAAAAAATAAACGTTTGTCGTTATTTTAATTAAATATATAAAATTATCACAAATTAAGGTACGATTTGGCATATTTGTGTGGGAGGTAAGAAAAAGGAGTGTGGCAATTATGCAAATTTTTCTCTGAAATTTAGGCAACACAATTTGATGTGTTTGAATGTACTGTTATTAAACTTATAACGGGTGATCCAAGTAGAGATACTTTTATCAATAGCCTTTTTTTTGACAGATCACGTGTGAGTCGTGTCATGATGTCATGTTATTTTTGTTAAGTATTGTTTGGCATTTCATCATGGAAAGACTTACGCCTGAACAACGTTTACAAATCGTTCAACTTTGTTACGAAAATTCACGTTCTGTGAGGAATGTGTTTCGTGCACTTCGCTCAACTTATGGTCAACATAATCGGCCTATTGAGCGTACTATTCGCAACACCATCCCCCATCTTGAGATCCAGCATTCATTATTGGATAATATTCGACCGAATAGACCACGTCCAGCACGCAGTGAAGAAAATGTTGCGGCCGTAGCTGAGAATGTACACGAAGACCGTGGAGAGTCCATTCGGCGCCGTTCGCAGCAACTCGGACTGACGTATGGAACGACTTGGCGCATTTTACGTCGAGATCTTAAATTGAAAGCATACAAAATACAGCTTGTGCAAGAACTGAAGCCGCCCGACCTTCCCAAGCGACATCGCTTCGCTCTATGGGCTCTTGAAAAGTTCCAAGAAGATCCGACGTTTTCGAGCCAAATTTTGTTCGGCGATGAGGCCCATTTCTGGCTCAATGGGTATGTAAAAAAAAGCAAAATTGCCGCATTTGAGACGAAGAGCAACCTGAAGAGATTCAAGAGCTGCCACTTCATCCAGAAAAAAACAACGGTTTGGTGTGGTTTGTGGGCCGGTGGAATCATCGGTCCATATTTCGTAGCCGCGGCCAACATTTGATAGACATAATCTTCGAAAAATAAATGCCAAAGAATGTTTTTTAAATTTGAATTTTCTGTTTTTTTCTTTAAAAAATATAGGGAACTTCGAAATGGATCACGCTTTACAATACAATCGATACCTCCATTCTGGAACATGCTAAGTCGACTTAAAGTACCCCAAGCGGGAAAGATATCACACACTAGACCAAACGACTTTAGACCAATTAGCCTATCCTCATTCCTTTTAAAAGGTCTTGAGAGATTTTTAGATTATTTCATTAGGGAAAATCTGGAAAGAAACCTCTTGTCGGGGAACCATTATGCTTACAACTAGCAAAATCGTGCCTACATTTCAAAGAATTCACTGTGGTGGCATTTCTTGACGTAGAAGGGACTTTTAACAACATTCACTCAGATAAGGTAATTGCGGCGCTGTCACATCTAAAGGTAAACTGTAGCTTGATTAGACTAATTCAAATCCTGCTCAACAGAAGACTGATAACAGCAAGTCTTGGGTCCACAACTCTAAAAAACTTTATAAACAGAGGGACCCCACAAGGAGGAGTACTGGTGGTAGCGGTGAATGAAATCCTGCTAGATCTAGAACGCTGTGGCTACAAGGTCGTGGCATATGCGGACGACGTGGAAATCGCAGTGAGTGGGACATTTCCCAACGTCCTCAGATACATTATACAAATTGTCCAGATAGACCAGAAGCAGTGGTTCGGGCGTTAACCCAAACACGACTGAATTGGTTCTCCTTAATAGGATGAATAATGTCCCACATGTGATCCTCCTTAAATAAATGAAACAGATCTAGGCTTTTCTGAAAGAGTAAAATTTCTAAGAATAATTCTAGATAGGGAACTGATATTCAGATTTAACGTACTGGAACGTGTAAGGAAGGCCAACGTCGTCTTATATTACCGCAGGAAGGCTGTAGAGTCGCGGTGGGGCCACCCTCCTAAAATCGTACATTGGATAGCGAGACCCATTTCGAGGTTCCCTACTTTTTTAAAGAAAAAAACACAGAAAATTCAAATTGAATGGGGAATGTTTATTATCATTTGAAAGAACATTCTTTGGCATTTATTTTTTGAAGATTATGTCTATCAAATGTTGGTTGCGGCTACGTCTCAGATGGTCCCTCCGTTGAGTCCAATTTTCGATGACTCGTTCGAGCATTTCGACTGGTACTGGCGAATGACACGCGTAATGTTTTGCTCCAAGGCCTGAATCGAAGCGGCTTTGTCCGCATAAACTTCAGACTTTACATATCTCCACATAAATTTTTTAATGTTTATAAAAATTTTATTTTATTTTATTTTTTTTAATAGAGAACTTTGAGGAATATTGTGTGAAAATTTGAGGTGAAACGGAGCAAAACTAACGATGATACAGCAGTCTAAGCAACCGCGCCTCTTATGTGACTCAGTACATCAGAAAAATTTTAAAGCGTTTTTCCCTCAACCCATGTTTTCGAGTTTTTTTTTATAAATTTGTTAATTTAACAATAACCAATTAGGCGATTATTTCTCGCAAAAAAAGCATTTATCACTTCAAGTGTTCCCAAAAATGGAAAAAATTAAAATTTCGAAAAAAACTCGACAGCGTTACCTCGCTATAATGATTATCCAACCAAATAAATTTATTTTTTTTAATATCAGATGATCCTGTATCGAGTATGAGGGCACCGCAATTCAACTTTTTTTCGAGACGCTTCCGCATAAATGATGTAGGTGCCATATTTTTTAATATTTTTTTTATGAAAATTTTCCACAATAAACTTTAAAAGTTATAATTTAATATACCATTGGTTTCAATTAAAAATTTTTTACCGTTTCATCACAAAAAATCATAAAAATGTGCCTTTTTTTTCAACGAATTAACGTTACCCCCCTTAATCAGAAGCTTGTGAATGAACCTACCTTTATTTTGATAGCCGAAAGAGTTTTGGTTACAATTTCGCTGGCGATCTCTATAGCTGCACTTAAAGGGGATCCCCAATTGATCCCTCTCCAGAGTTGCCCGGGATATGTGTATCCAGGAGCACTCCCAGCAATTCCTCACTGGATGTAGTCCAAGAACTATTGTCTACCTTTCATATTTTATAACGCCAAAGAAATACAAATTACAACAGAACGAGTTTGTTCACATATAGTCCCTATACTAATGTTCCTTCCCATATTACTTGTTGACGCTATATTACGTTCAATACGGATGGAATTTGGACATTTGCGTTTGATAAGATACATCCAAATCAGAACTGATCATCTTTGTTATATCCCCAATATGAAGGCCCCCCCCGAACATAATTTTCCCCGATTATGCTGACATTTTTTTATTTATTATTTATTTATTATTAATCCCTATTTAAGCTGGTTCATGTTTTTGAATAGTTCCCATACAACTACCCTCCCTTTTTGGATTTTGTATTACTGTGTATAATAATAATATATAAGGTCAGTCTGGTCGTAATTAACACCGTTTTATCTGTTTATACCCTACACCACACTGTGGTACAGGGTATTATAAGTTTGTTTCACGGCAGATGTTTGTAACACCTGAAAATAACACAGCTAGACCCACCTTAAAGTATACCGATCGACTCAGAATCACTAGCTGTCTGTCCGTCCGTCCGTCCGTCTGTCCATGTAAAGTTGTTCGTCTACTACAGGTCGCAATTTCACTCCGATCGTTCTGAAATTTTGCAGTTTAGAGTATTTCGTAGCTGTTAAGATCGCTATTGAATTTGGTTAAAATCGGTTCAGATTTAGATATAGCTCCCATATATATCTTTCGTCCGATTTGTCCCTTTAGTCCTGTAGAAGATGTATTTTACATCCAATCATTTTGAAATTTAGAATGGTAGAGTTTCTTGATCCATGAACCAACACTACCGAATTTGAAGAAAATCGGTTAAGATTTAGCTATAGCTCCCATATATATGTTTCGTCCGATTTGGCCCTTTAGTCCTATAAAAGCTGTATTTTACATCCAATCATTTTGAAATTTAGAACGGTAGAGTTTCTTAATCCATGAACCAACATTGCCGAATTTGAAGAAAATCGGTTAAGATTTAGCTATAGCTCCCATGTATATGTTTCGTCCGATTTTGCTCTTAAGTCCTGAAGAAGCTGTATTTTACATCCAATCATTTTGAAATTTAGAATGGTAGTGTTTCTTGATCCATGAACCAACACTACCGAATTTGAAGAAAATCGGTTAAGATTTAGCTATAGCTCCCATATATATGTTTCGTCCGATTTGGCCCTTTAGTTCTATAGAAGCTGTATTTTACATCCAATCATTTTGAAATTTAGAACGGTAGAGTTTCTTGATCCATGAACCAACATTGCCGAATTTGAAGAAAATCGGTTAAGATTTAGCTATAGCTCCCATATATATGTTTCGTCGGATTTTGCTCTTTAGTCCTGTAGAAGCTGTATTTTAGATCCAATCATTTTGAAATTTAGAATGGTAGAGTTTCTTGATCCATGAACCAGCACTACCGAATTTGAAGAAAATCGGTTAAGATTTAACTATAGCTCCCATATATATGTTTCGTCCGATTTGGCTCTTTAGATCCAATCGTTTTTATACCCTACACCACACTGTGGTACAGGGTATTATTTAAGTATAAAATGTAATAAATTTATATATGAGAGTAATTCAATATTACGAGAGTGGTGTAGGGTATTATATAGTCGGCCCCGCCCGACTTAAGCTTTCCTTATTGTTTTTTTTTGTAATTGACCATAGTGAGACTTCAGGAGTAAGGCTTTGAAATACTGTGAGCCTCTCCTGCTATTGTGGAATTTAAGACGAAATAATTTGATTAAATGGTATTTATACAATTTGGTGGCAATTGTTTTGCGTTTTCCGGCCACTGTGCTAGGAAATGTGCGAAATGTTAAAGCTGGTGTGGGTTTGGTCCTCTTTTCGTTTAGATACCATATTAAATTGCAGTTGGCTTCAAACGGACGGACGCACAGAGGAACATACACACGCGCGTAGACGACTATCTGGAGGAAGATACGAGTACAAGTACTTGGAACAACAAACATTCCCAACTTAATTCCATAAAATATGCCCAAAAAAATAAATCAAAATTATAAATTTATTTTCTCTTCTTTTTTTTTTGGTTTATTTTTTGTCATATTGTGGCAATTCGAGAGTTCAGTTGTTTGTTTGTTTGGTGGCGTTCTTAGTTAAGTGGAGTTTTCAAAAAGAAAAGGGCGGTGAGGGGCCAGGGAACCTGCCTCCCTCCCAGTGGTTATGAGACATATGGAACATTCGAAATTTTCCGCCATCTTAAGGCTTTGGATGGCGGGGCAGTGGGGTTTCCAGCAGTTTATTTGCAATAAGTCCTTTGCTGCTGCTGCTACCGCCACTGCCACCGCTGTCTATTTAAGTATCTTTTCGAGTAAATACATCTAATAAATTAAAGTAATATGCAATACGAGTGCCATGTCTCTTGTCCTTTTTTTCCGCTTCATTTTTTCTCTTCGGGTTCTGGTGCTGCCCGCCATTTCTTTGGAATAGTTCGTCTGTCCGTCTGTCCGTCTTTCCATATTTCTTTTATGCGTTTGAACAATTTAATGGCGGCAGCAAAAGCAATAGCTGTGGCAGTAGCAATAGCAACAGCGCCAAAGCGTCAGCGTGTGGCCAATATATCTCGGCCCATACGAGTACAAACATAAAACTTCTTAAGTTTCCTTGATAGTTTTCTGCTGTTATCGGTTCTCCCTTTTGTTGTTAATGTTTTTTTTTTTGCATAGAATGGCAGTGATGACGGCGTCGGAGGCTTTGTAGCGGGGGACGGGAATCATTCCATTGGACTGTGTCCACTGTGTTATCCCTAAGCAATATGGAATGTTGTGTTTGGTTTTTTTTTGTTTAGAAAAACTTGTTTGATGTTTGCTGTAGTATTCCGCTTTAACGCTTTAAATTTTCAGTTGAAATGCTGAAGATTTTTAAATAAAAGTGCCAAAACTTCAAAGAGACAATCTCGAAAGCATCAATCGGATGATAGTTTCCATATATACGGGTATGCAAATTTATATCCCAGCTAAGACTGAGAATATAATTAAATTAATGTAACAAAATAATATAATAATTTTATTACGAGTATCTATCCGCAAAACGTTTCATTTTTGATTTTTGCCCTCCGATTTGGTTGTATAAAATGTCAAAAAACACATCTGTGTTAATTTTGTGAAAAATCTGTTCTTATATATTTTCAGTACAATTGTTTGACGAATACTTTTGTAGTATATTTGCATCCCGGATTTCTACGTCTTAAGGGTTCCCCTCGTTCTTTTCCGTCGTTAACCAAAAAAGTCATGGAAATCGTCATCCAGGGGTCGAAGAGGCGATATTAAAAAAAATGTACGTCTTAGAGATTAATTTTTCTCTCGTTGTGAATTTTTTCTGTGAAATTTTATTTTAAAAAAGTGTTGAAAAAAAACTTTAAAATCTAAAATAATTAGAAAATTATAATTTTTCACGATACAAAAAAAAATTTTTGTTTGCATCTTCAGAAAAATATCCTTTATTCATAGTAAAGTGAACATAGTAAGATGAATTTTAGACAAGTTGTCAAAAAGAGTTTGAATAATACAATTTTTCATCTTCAATATCCTTTACTCTTTTCCATACCTAATAAATGTCGAAAGGTTAAAATTAAATGGTTATACAAGGTGGCGCAAAAGTAACCTTTCGATGTTTTTGTGCTGTAATTTAAAAAAATAAATGAAAAACTTTGATTCTTCTTGTGGATTATTTTTATTTGGTCTTTTAATTTTTTTTACATCAAGTCGAGAATATGATGTCATGTAAATGGCCGCCGCCACAGTTGATTGTCATTTGAGCCCTTTTTATGGCATTTTCCATCACTTTGGCCAAAACTTCCGGCGATAGGTCCTCACATTCTTGACGGATATTGTCTTTAAGAGCTGCAAGAGTCTGAGGCTTGTTGACATAAACCCGCGACTTCAAAAAGTCCCACAAAAAGAAGTCTGGAGCGGTCAAATCAGGCGATCTTGCTGGCCAGTGCAAATCGCCAAAACGGGAGATTAGGCGCCCGGGAAATGCATCCTTCAGCATATCGGTTGTGGCACGTGCAGTGTTTGCCGTTGCACCGTCCTTTTGGAACCACATGTTTTCCAATCCCAATTCATCAAGTTGCGGCAAAAAGAACTCGTTGATCATTGCTCTGTAGCGCTCACCATTCACAGTAACCGTTTGGCCCGCGACGTCGTCGAAGAAAAAAGGTCCGATGACTCCTCCAGCGAAAACAGCACACCATACAGTGACTTTGAGCGGGTGTAATGGCTCTTCGTGGGTTACACGCGGATTTTCAGTGCCCCAGAAGCGTAAATTTTGCTTATTTACGTACCCGCTAAGATGGAAATGGGCCTCATCACTCATGATTATTTTTGATGAAAAATCATCTTCCTCTTGGTGGTGATTAAGGATGGCTTGAGCGTATGTTAGACGCGATTGGCGGTCAGCAGCTAACAGCTGATGCACCGTCTGGACTTTGTACGGAAACATTTTCAAATCTTGTACCAAAATTCCTGTAGAGACCGTCGACTGATACCCATTTGCGTGGCACGTCGTCTGGTCGATGTCGACGGCGCTTCCATGACATCCTCGGCTACAGCAGCAATATTCTCTGCAGAACGGCTACTCCGGGGTCTGCTACGCCTGGCAGCATCTCGTGTTGTGCCAGTCTCTTCGAGTCGAGCGGCTAAACGTCGCAGTGTTTCACCAGTAGGCGTTGGACGACCAGGAAATCTGCGACGAAATTCACGTTGTGCCAAAGTCACCGACCGATTATTGGTCAAATAAATAGTCAGCAATATTCCGCGTTCTGGAGCAGTGTAGCGTAACATTGTTTATTAACGTATATTTCGCATGTGTTTACTACACAAATGTCAAAACAGAACTGACATTAGGGGCCAATCGCAATAGTTATAGCATTTTCTGATAGGAGGATTACTTTTGCGCCACCTGTTACCATTTAAAAAAATAAGGTTTTTATACCCTCACTATTGTGAGGGTGTACATCATTTGCTATGGGTAAAAGGTGTAACACATCGAAGGAGTGACCTAAGACCTCAAGTATATTTGACATAATTTTAGGCGATTTTTAATCATTTGAGCAATGTCAGTTCGCCCGTCTGGCTATTGCGGACAATAATATTCGATAGGAGTAACCCATTGACTTCAATTTGGTATATGTTCACGTGAAATATTGATTCTACTATAACTTTTGTACTATTTATCATAATCTTCTGCAGTTCCTCACATAGTAATAGTTTATTAGTAGCTATCAATTTGAGAAAAATAGGCTTTGTTACCACGCCCCTTTTGGTACCTCCCACACAAATGTACCTTTATGCACAAAAAGTGGACGGCTTATAACATCGATTCCAGCGCATACAAATACTATTTCTTTGGGGTTATTTGAAAGAAAAGGTGTACGTCGATAAGCCAGCAACAATTCAAGAGCTATAGGATGAGATAATTCGGCACATTAACGGCATAGAACCTCAATTATGCCTCAGCGTCATCGAAAATTTGGACCATCGGATGGTGGTGAGCCGCCGAGATCGCGGCGGCATTTGACCGATATTTTATTCCATACATAATTGAACCATACCAATATTATCATAATAAAATTAAATGACAATAATTTCCTAAATAATTTGTGTTTTATTCAAAAGCAACATCGGCCCTTAAAATTTAACCACCCTTTATTTCAAGGAAAACTAAAAAATTCATGGAAAATGTCATCTAGGGGAAGACGAAGCGATATTAAAATAAATTTACATTTTAGAAATAATTTGGTCCCTCTTTGACGCCTAGTTTTGTGAAGAAGCATACGAATTTCACTTGTATTTTGAATGAAAGTGGGCAGATAAAGCTGAAGTCTTTGCAAATTTAAGTCAAAACAAGCAAGAAAGTTCAGTCGGGTAAACCGACTTATAAATCCCCTCACCTTGAGTCCCAAAAAATATTAGTAGATTTATTTATTTTTTGTTTTAATTCAATTACACTGTGCTAGTCCAAAAATATAACAGAAAGGAGACCCTATGGATAGACCTATTTCGGCCATGCTGAATCAAGTGGCATTAGCCGTTTTTCTATGTTAGCTTTTGTTTTCGCGATATTCGACCACAAAGTTGGTTGGGAAATCAGAGAGGTTACATATCTCTTTGGTGATTTTTAAGTGGAAGGCTTCGGAATATACGCTTCAGGTCAAAGATCGAAATAAAGAGAACATTTAGAGAAGTATTTCGCTCAAAACAGTCGTCCACGCTTCTCACCCCCTTAACCCTGAAAAAGTGCAATGAAATCTTAGCCTGTGTTAAAAATCATACATATCGTCGACATTTTTAGTACG
This sequence comes from Eudasyphora cyanicolor, assembly GCA_963930755.1. NCBI lineage: Eukaryota > Metazoa > Arthropoda > Insecta > Diptera > Muscidae > Eudasyphora > Eudasyphora cyanicolor. The sequence continues at coordinate 198,409,808 of OZ005734.1, read as the reverse complement.
CGTCGTTGAGAAAAATATACCTCGGGAAAATATACTATTAGTCCTTTCTCACCTTTTTTATGAGAATTAAACAGATTTCGAGTTATTACATAATTTGTGTATTTTTCTACTCATAGCAGAAAATATTTGTAATAAAATTTTTCGTTTAAATTTTTGTAAATACATTTTTGGTTAGTGTCAATGGAAATTTCAAAGGTAACAAACAAAACTGCTAAATTATTAAACCTGTTAATTTTTCAATAATATTTTGAAAGGAGACTCGTAGTAATTTTTCGCGAGGAATATTTTTCTCAAAGACACAAACGAAATATGTCTACGATTTGTATGCCGTTTACATATGGTAAGATTTGATTGCCGTTTTTCAGGGGTAAAGGGTGAGAAACGTGGTTGACTATTTTGAGAGAAATAACTCGCGAGGGGTTGTCTTTATTTCATTCTTTGTAATGAAGAGTGTATTCCGAAGCCTTCCACTTCAAAAAAAAAAAATCAAATCACCTCCGAGACAACGAACCTCTATGATTTCCTTGCAAACTTTGTGGTCGAACATCGCTAAAACAAGAGCTAACCTAGAAAAACGGCTGGCACCACTGGATTCAGCAATGTCGAAATAGGTATATCCATAAGGTCTCATTTCTGTTACATTTTTAAAGTGTCAATTTCAAGCACAGTGTTATTATCAATTTAAATTGCATTTAATATCTTTAATGTATGTACAGGTATTAAAGTTATAAGCTGTTAACTTTCGGTGTAAAATGGTCCATTTGTGTGGGGGGTACCAAAAGGGGCGTGCCAATAATGGCCGCTTTTCTCTAGACTCTATGTACTATAATAGCATTGCACTGTACGAAATTTCAAGTATTTGTAGTGGTATTAAAGATAAAAGCTGTTAACTTTTGGTAGAAAAATGTCCATTTGTGTGGGAGGTACTAAAAGCAGCGAGCCAATAACGCCCATTTTTCTCTGGACTGTTGGTACTATAAATACATTACACTGTACAAAATTTCAAGTATTTATATGCACTGGTATTAAAGTTATAAGCTGGTAACTTTTGCTTCAAAATTTTCCATTTGTGTGGGAGGTACCAAAAGGGGCGTGGCAACTTCGTTCATTTTTCTCGAGGTAATAGTTACTAATGAACTAATACTATGTGTAGAATTTCAGAGGATTCAAATAGGTAGTATAGAAGTTATTAAATAATCCATATTTCACTAAATATTAACCCTTTGTGTGGGAGGTACTAGAAGGAGTGGACCAATATGGCCCAAATTTGAAGTCAATCGGTTACTCCTTTTGAGAGTTATCGTGCGCACCAGCCAGTAGACAGACAGACAGACGGACAGATAGATAGACAGACAGACAGACAGACAGACAGACGGAGAGACAGACAGACGGACAGTCAGACGGACGGACGGACGGACATTTCTCATTTGGACGGACATTTCTAAAATGACCCAAAACGGATATCCGCCGAACAAACTTAGGGTCTTAGGTTACTCCTTCGATGTGTTACACTTTCGGCTCGTAGCAAATGATATATACCCTCCTCTCTAATGTGAGGGGATAAATATGGGAAAACATCCTTAATATTTGAATATTCTTGAGGTTTTGCGCACTATTTTCTTCGATTATCGTGGATTGTATTATGGTTGTATAGTTAATAAGGAGTATTCTCTTGAAGTTATGCGCCGCTTTCGAGAAGCAATTCGAATCCCAAAATTGTAGAGACCCATGAGAGGACGGCACCTACAGTCCCAAAAAATATTCGTAAATTTATATTTTTGGGACTTTAAATTTCATTCAAGAAATTTAATGTATGCACTAGTATTCTAGTTATAAGCCTTTAGCTTAGGTTAGGTTAAGAGTGGCAGCCTGTTAAAACAGGCTCACTTAGACTATCCAGTCCATTGTGTTACCACAAGGACGTAAGGGAAACATAAGTTATACCTAGGCTCTCCCGCTGAACCAATTTCCTCAAAGAAATAAGAGCCCAAGATTGTATGCAGCCTTCTAGAGGGACACAGGGGAACTACACAGAAGCTGTTCTATTGATTCCTCCTCCTCTTCGTCTCCACAGCTTCTGCAAAAGTCATTATGCAAGACCTTCAATCTCTTTACGTACCGTCCTTTAAGACAGTGTCCCGTCACGACAGACACGATAAGTGAGACGTTCGTTCTCGTCAACGTCAGCAGTGCATTGGTGCGTTTTGAGTCTAGGCCGGATCACATCAGCCTGTAATGTATGCAGTTCCTGACTAGTGACCATCTGTTATTTGTTTCTGTAAGTGCACTATCTCTTTGCTAGAGGCATGCCCACACGTTCCAGATTCCCTGGAGCTCGTAAGGTAGTTCCTGGTCTAGCAAGTTAATCTGGCTTGCAGCTCCCTTGTATAACCCTATGGCCCGGCACCTATATCAAGTGAATATTTAACTGTTCTGCCATCTCGTGAAGAGATCTGCGACAGTCGAGGGCAGTTTTTAAATTCAGGAATATAGTTACTTGATAGCAGCCTGACTATCAGAGAAAATATTTATACCGACTTTGGTCAGAACATTAATGTTCAGACATTCCGCTACCTCATTAATAGCTAAGATTTCTGCCTGGTAAACACTACAGTGATCAGGCAGTCTTTTTGCCAGTGGTAGCTGAAGTTCCTCAGAAAAGACACCAAAGCCCTCTTGGTTATCGAGTTTGGAACAGTCTGTATAGAAGTTAATGAGTCTCCGATGTCCTGGGATACGATCATTCCATTCTGATCTATCAGTTATAAAAGTGAGATACTTCTTGTCAAAGAGTGGTTTAGTCATTGTGTAATCAACAGTGCCCGGAAGGTCAGGCATTGTGTCTAGAATGACACTATGTTCGTAGCAATTTCCTGACCTTAGTGACAGTTCACTGAGTCTAATCGCAGTACATGCGGCATATTGTACTGTCATAATATCAAGCGGCATTAAATGTAGTATAACATTTAGTGCACAGTGCGTACTCTATCTCACTCCACTTGCTCTTGGGGATGTTGCCGTCTTCCTCTCCCCTGTTGAAGACCGCCAGTATCAAGCTGATCTTAGTAACGTCAGCGAAGGACCGAGGAGCAGCGTTACCACTGAACCGAGGAGCAGCGTTACCACTAAACCCTTTGGTTCTTTTGGATGCCGGAGGTTCATCTGGAGAACGCAGCCTTTAAATTGGCTGCTGCCGTATGGAAGTTGATGCGGTAGCCTGCTCTTCAGAAATACTCCGTGCTCACTTCAGGGATTCTCTCTGTTTGTTGGTCATAGATGCAGGATCGGCTTTCCCAAGTCTCTCAAAGATCCAGAGAGCCATGCGCCGATCATTAAACTTCCATAGGAAACCGAAGTGTCTGGTAATGCTGCCGCCTCAGAAGAGATCACTTGGCTTGGAAATAAGCAATATACGCTCTTTTATATTAAGCCATCGAATACACCTTTTCGCAATCAAATACAAAAATTGCCTAAATTTCGTAACTTTTGCCTCAGTGGGCACATCTGACCGAAATTTTTAACATCGTATAGCAAATTTTTTTGTCAATTTAGAAAGATGATGTGAGAGAAATCAGTTTATATTCTGCTCTGTAGTATTTTTGAGATATAGAGGAAATAATAAAATGAAAGTAGTAGTAGTTGTTTCTCAAGTTTCAAAGGTCAAAAATTAGAACTTTCTCAAATTCTCAGAAAATGTTGCCCTATTTATCTTACAATTTATTTCGGTCACTTTTCGCGAAAATTAAAATGTAAATTGCGATATTTCCGAACCATTTTAATTTCGCCAAAAAAGAAATTCACAAAAAAATATTTTTTGTTTTTTTTTTTTAGAAGATTGAAGATAAAGCTATAGAAAACGCTTTGGCAACATTTTGTAAATAAAACATTTTATTAGTTATATGGATGGGAAAAAGGGATCGCTTGACCAAAATGTCAAAATTCAACACCCTCAAACACGGAAAGTCCTTAACCAAACTCATTAAAAATTTGTGCAATAACTACTATCGAAAAGGACAAAACTTGGTGCAAGTTTTATCCCGATCAGAAGACATCGATTTTCAAAATTGACTCATTTGACTTAAAAATATAGAGGTTTATACGAGTATTTCGGGGAGATTCATTGTGAGGTATTAAAATATGGCCGTCAGACAGACACGAGGGTATTATATCTGAGGGGAAAACTTTAAAGGGAACAAAATATAAATTGATGAATAAACAAATATTATAAATTATATTTAACCTTCTCTATTGAACAGACCTCGTACATTGAATTTAAAAGATATAATGTTGGAAGTGATCTAAATTATTCGCTTCCGCAAATCAATTATTGAATATTTGCTTCATATTCGCAAAAACAAACAAATATTATTTGCCTCCGCATTCGTTTTCGCAAAAATGCATATTTCACTAATCGCTTTCGCATTCAAAAACAAAAAAAAAATATTATTCACATTCGCAATCACAAGAAATTTATTTCAATATTTGCTTTTGCTGTCGCTGAAGACACTTTCGTTACATCCGTAATCCTAATCATCTGAAAAATGTGGTATTTATTGCATAAATTTGCATATTTGAGAGCGACCTCTACACGGGACCTACAACAAATTATAAACTGATTTGGATAACTGTTATTGTGATGAATTTTTTGCCAAAATAGAATAAAAACTGTAAATTTTTCAGCTAAATTGCTTAGAAAATATGGTGTTTATGGCTTAAATAGGCATATTTGGGAGCGACCTCTATAGGGGGACTATAAAAAAATATGAACTGGTTTAATCATCTAAAATCGGAATATATCACATTTTGCTGTCAAGTTGGAAAAGTTGATGTAAAAGAAATCAGTAGATGTTCTGCTCTGAAAATAATGAAAAACAAAATTAACAAAACGAAAATTAAATTTCAAAATGCAAATTTCTCTAGAAAGTTTTTAGTAGACCTCCTCGGTAGTAGAAAGCACACCAAATACAAGAAAGTTATGCGCATTTTAATTTTTTTTTATTGGTAACCAAAGGGGACCCACGTTGAATCCCTGTAGCTCCGCCTCTTTTCAGTGTGAAGTGTTCCAGCTTAAAACTTAAATTTTCCAATCTCTCCTATATGCATGACAACTGCAAAAAAATCTTTTAAAATTGTCTCCTGTTCAGGAAACTTTTTCTCGGATTAAAGTTGACACAAAGATACTTTTCTGAAGCGAAAAAATGTATAATATTACACTTTGAGACTGTTTTTCTTAAGGCAGAGTTGTTGGAGGCAAACTTTTCGCAAGCAATGGTAATCAGGTTTAATTGAGAAATATTTGCCAGACACATTGTTTTCTTAGCAAGAAAAGTTGAGGTACCTAGTGCTGCCAAAGGCCGAGGTGTCCCTCATCGGAACCAACTTCTTTGATATACAAAGTTTTCAATAATACAAATACCGAACGGGCAAGATCTGCCACACTTCACAGAAAGGCCGATTCCAGTATATCCAGACGTCGCACAGTGGGCTAAAATGAAAAAAAAAATGGACATAATTCTGCCATTTCCAAACCACTTATCGTATGGCGATGAAATTTTAGGTGTGTATACAAGAGGTGTTAGAGAGTTTAAGTTCGGAACTTGGGCCCCCTATCTCATACAGGGGCGGAGATACAGGGCCCTAAAGTTGACCACCTCGGGTATACAAAATTTTCATCGGCTTCTAACTTTTGAACGGAGTGTCCGGTTTTAGTGGCTATAATAAAAAAAAAATATTTTGCATATAGACAGAAACGCAAATACGGCATAAAATTCTTAAAAATTTATATATTTCGATGAATTTTTTTTAAGTTCTTTATTTTGATATTAGAAATAATAATCAAACGCAACATGTGGAAATTTCTAATGGAAAATCCCTCAATTCCCAAAAAATACATCAAAAATCCCCAAAAATGGGATTTTTTACTTTTAGTCCTATATCTTCGATATGAAAAGCCGCGCTCGGGATTCCAAATAATAAAAAGAAAAATTTAACAATTTAGCTTTGCGATTGGAGAAAATCGATCAAACTTTTGAAATTTATGTAAAAAAAAGGTCCAAATCGGAGAAGGGTGGCAACCACACCAATTAAAATTTTGGCTTCGGATTTTCTCTAGCAGATTCTGTGAAACGTCTCCTTTAAAATGAGTGTAACAAACTTTTTCTACAAGACCTAAATACGAATTGGACTTTTTTCGCCAAAAAATCCCCAAAAAAGAAATTTTTTCAATAAATTGACTTTATAGGGCCATAACTTTCTTATTTCTTCACATATCTTATCGATTTTTATGATATTGTAAATTTATTATTTGGCAATCCACAAAAAAACACGCGAACAAAATCGGTAAACTTTTGATTGAGATATTGGCTAAACTCCAAGGCAAAGTCGGCGAATAAATGACAAATTCAAATTTAAAATCCAAATATCTCGGAAACTATTCAAGAAATCTTCAACCTGTATTTCTGGTCTAGGAGAATCCACATAAAAAACGCCACTAAAACCGGCCACTCCGTTCAAAAGTTAGAAGCCGATGAAAATTTTGTATACCCGAGGTGGTCAACTTTAGGGCCCTGTAGCTCCGCCCCTGTATGAGATAAGTGGTTTGGAAATGGCAGAATTATGTCAATTTTTTTTTATGTTAGCCCACTGTGCTTCGTTTACTCAAACGTAGAGCATTGAAACAGGTGTTCAATGCTCTCCATTTCCTCCTCATCTTCAAAGCTTTTGCAGAATTCATTGGACTCAATTCCCAACTTCCTGACGTGTTTAGCGATCAGGTAATATCCCGTCAAAACTTTCACTAACGTAGACAGTATTTTCCACTATAGTGCGAGGAGATACTTTGACCTTCCTAGGTAGTATTTTGGCCTGACTGTCCGTGTTAATTAAGACGTCAGTGTATGTCACTATGTTGCGACGCAAGCCCTTGGCTACATGCCATATTGGCTTGATAGACACTTTAGGTGTCTGACAGGCTGTGAGCTATATCATAACTATGTTATTTTCAGTGTAATATAAAGCCAACCTTCTCATCCAGCTTGGAAACATCTGCAGTGGAGGTCAGATTCTGTACACTTCCCCTTGTTGTAAGCCAACATTCCCCGACAGGAGTTTTGTATCCAGGTTTTCCCTAATCTAAAATCTTAAAGTCTTTCCCGACCTTTCAATAGGAAGGAGGATAGGTCTTTTGAAGACTTTTGGCCTAGTGTGCAATATCTTTCCCGCTTTGGATATGAATAACACTTTGGTATCCCTTCATCAAGTTGAGCTTTAAGCGACTACACGCTGTTTCTTTTGTCCAGTTGTTGACATCATCCCACAGGTAATTAACTTTACAGGGTGTAGCGGATAGTATCTTCCTCAGCCTTGCGACGTCTGGGATATTTCCCACTTCTCCACCGAATAATTTTCAAGAATGTCTTTGTGCTTTCCTAAGCTCCTTCTTAAAGATCTTGAGTTGCTTTTTATAGGCATCCCAGTAATAAGTGACCCTAGATAAATACATCTTTACTGTTTGCTGGGTAATTTTTTATCCACGCACTATGATGCGTATGAGCATTTCAATGGACGAATTCAATTGCATATCACTCATACGCCACCGCACATCAATCAATGTCAAATGTCGAATGTCACAAAATCAACAGAAAATAAGTGTTCATTTTTTACATTTCCATAAAAATGTATAAAATAAAATAGAGAGCATATATTTATTTTTTACACAAAAAGTACCCCGTAAGTTGATAAAATTGAACAAATAAAATCATATGAAATGTTAAGGCAAACTGAGCAAAGAAAGTGACTCTCTGTGGGAACATTTCCTTTTACTGTCAGCGGCGACGAGCAATTGTCATTTGGTATGTGCCATCATCTCCATTTCAAGCATTTCATTCATGCATCCATCCATCAAGCCAACAAGCAATGCCTGTGAATGCCAGTAATATTTCAACCAGAGTATAATATTTTATCACCTACAATGTAAAGGAAATGAAATGAGGAGTCGAATGGAGTGGCTCCGAGAGGATAGGTATAGTGGGACCGAGTTTCCTCTGCATTTCAACCAATTGAATATTGTAAATGACAAACGAACAAAATAAATATGAAATCATAACTAAAGTGATATGGAATGAAATGAAACCAACTTTTCAAGTGGATGCAGTCGCGCCGTCAGTTGTTCCGTCAGTGATGATAGTGCAACAAAGCTACGCTTTGACTTACAACTGACAGGCATTGGAGGCACATATGAAGAGCGTCCCATTCTGTTGCATTGCGTGACGCAGTATTGTGCATTTTCCGTTCCTTATTGCAACGGAAGTTAAAGATATTCTGAAGTTAGTTCCTTAAGGAAATTATATAGATCGGATTGTTAGTTAAGAGAACTAAAATGATAATTCACAATTGCAGCTTTTGATACTATGTAATGCTAAATGTAATTTCAACAAATAGGAAAGTAGTATCCTTATACAATTATTATACTTTTATTATTTCTGATTTTATAAGTCTGATTGGTTATGAATAAAATGAGACCATTCCGAAGAAAATCAATGCATAATTTGAAATGTTGTAGCTTATTAAGTAAATCTACAAACATAAAAGGTATCTTTGAAACCGCTGATGGGATAGAGAAATTATATTAGAATAGGATGAAGGCTACATAATTTAGGATTTTTTAAAGCTTTCCAGAACCAATTACTAGAAATGGTTGTCCAGTTATGCTAAAATATATGGTTATTTAGAGGTTTGTCTGTATTTTGATAGATAAACAGTAGGGCGGGTCGATTTAAAAGTCGCCCATTGCTCAGTGAAAATCGTATTCTAGGGATCAAAATAAGAAACTTTGCCCGAGGAACCATACCTCTAAAACGAATTCTGATGTCCCCACTTTTGACCCGTAGGGAGAAATTTTGAAAAATCCCACTTTGACCCATTTAGAGGGCGCCAATCGAGTCCAAATGTATGACCGACCCCCACTAACTTTGGAGGGCCGATCCACCTATGCCAGTGGCACACCCCCTGGAACTCACCTGGGGGGTTCCCCATACAAACATTTCAAAAAAATCACCATTTTTGGCACTTGACATGACAAAATCAGCGAAATGGGGGTTCCAGGGGGTGTGCCACTGGCATGGGTGGGTCGGGCCTCCAAAGTTAGTGGGGGTCGGTCATACATTTGGACTCGATTGGAGCACTCTAAATGGGTCAAAGTGGAATTTTTCAAAATTTGCCGACCCAAATTCCGGGACGTCAGAATTCGTTTTAGAGGTATGGTTCCTTCTTATTTTGATCCCTAGAATACGATTTTCACTGAGCAATGGCAACTTTTTTGCCACCCCACAAATCGACCCGGCCTAATAAACAGGTCCCATCCCAATAATAGACCACAAAGCTCTTAAATAAAATAAATAAATCTTTCTTTTGAGCAAAAAAACAAGTAAAAGCGTTAAGTTCGGTCATGCCGAATCTTATATACCCTCCACCATGGATAGCATTTAAATGGTTACGGATTCTAATAAACTCATTATACCAAATTTCAGTCCAATTCGTTAAAATTTGAGGTTTTTATGGCGTTACGAAGTGTAAAATATAGAAGGACCTTTGTATGGCGGCTACAAACAAAGGATAACGGGTATAAATAAATCCCAGTTACCAATTTTCAGCCCGATCAGTTGACATATGTGGTCCACTATGAAGTTAAGAAGTCAAATCGGAGAGATGCTATATATAGGGGCTATATCCAAAATCGGACCGATATTTGTCCATTTTCCATCCCAACATACCTGCAGATATAAGAAGTATATGTACCAAATTTCAGCCACCTAGCTCAAGTATTATAGATTGCATCGTGATTACAACAGACGGACAGACGGACATGGTTAAATCGTCTTAGAATTTTACAACGATTAAGAATATATATACTTTATTTGGTCTCATATCAATATTTAGAGGTGTTACAAATGGAGTGACAAAATGAATACTCGCATACGCCCATCCTATGGGGGAGAGTATAAAAAAATATGGGTTTTTACTAAAATGTCAACAAAAAAATTTATGTTTGCAAATAAAATTAAAAAAAATAATGTTTGGGAATTTAAAAAGTTGGAAGAAAAAGCAATCGAAAACACTTTTAGCAAAATTTTCTAAATACAATAGCTTATTCGTTATATTGATTGGAAAAAAGGACCGTTTGACCAAAATGTCAATATTCTACAGCCTCCAACTCGGAACAGTCCTTACCCGATCTAGTTGAAGCTTTGTGTCATAACTATTATCCAATAGGACAAAACTTGGTGCAATCTTCATCCCAATCAGAAGTCATCGCTCTTTTAAAAATTGACTCACTTGACATGAAAGCCACCATATATATGTATATGTATATAGGGGGTATATCTAAACCTGATCCGATTTATGGCATCCTCATTTGTCAATTTTCTTTACTGTGCCTAGAAACCCCCTTTGCCAAGTTATCTAATGGTCGGATGTAAAATAAAGCTTCTGTAGTACATTGATACCAAATCGGAGGTAAATAAATATTGGTCCTATAGCTAAATCTGAACCGATTTTCTCAAATTCAATATCGTTCGCTTTTTGTGCGATTAGATTGCAAGTGCCAAATCTAATCAGGATTTGTCCATAATTTCGACCTGTACTTTGATTACAACGTTTACATGAACATCAGACGGACAGACATAGCGATCCGTATATACATATACTTTAAGACAGGGCTTCCCAACCTTTTCAACCATACGGTTTATATAAACCATAAAAAAATCTTCCCACAACAAAATTTTCATAAATTATACAGTTATATATTTAATATGACCAATAAAATAAAATTTGCATTTTTCAGCAAAATTTCGATGAAACTGTCTTTTAAACGACTCATCGATCTTTAATCCGTTCAGTGGGTTTTTAATGTAATTTCGAAGAAATTTCCAATGGACAATTCTACTACAATTTTTTTAGAAAATTAAAATTTCCTAGAAAAATTTTAATTTCAACGAAATTTTGTAGTAAAAGACATAGAGAAAAGCAATTTCAGTGAATTAAAAAAAAAATCAATTTAGTCGAAATTTCGCAGAAAAAAGCTAATTTTATTTTATGTCATTAAAAAAATTATCGTAAATAATCAAATTTTTTAATACGGTTATGACTAAATGATAAAAATATTTCATTCAAATTGCATTTCTCTAAAAAAATGATTTTTCTAAAAAATTTCGTTGAAATTAAATTTTTCTAGAAAATTTAATGTAAACTTAATTTTATCAAAAATTTTATCATAGATAAATTTTTGTTGAAATAGATAAAAAATAGATAAAAATTTTTTGAAATTGCTTTTTTTTACTAAAATGTTTGAAATTGCATTTTTTTTAGAACATTCCTTAAAATTTTAATGTTCTAAATAAATTATTGATGTCATCAAATTTTTCTAAAAAATTTCGTTTAAGTTGCATGTTTCTGGAAATTTCGTCGAAATTACATTATTTATTTATTTGAATTACAATACAAAGTAAATTTATATTCTCATTTTACGGTCCAGGGAAAAGCCTGGTTGCAAGACCATGTGACTAGATTTTGCTTAAGGTCTTTGTCTTTATAAAAATCCGATTTTTCTTCAAAATTTCTTCTTTAAAAGAAAAAATAAATTTCGAAATGAAATTTTCGTGGAAAAATCTAATTTCTCAGACATTTCCTAGAAGATGCAATTTCAACGATCATTTGAATTGAATTTTGATATAATAATCTAAAAAAAAAAACAACATTTCGATAAAAAAAATTCTACAAAATTAAAAAAAAAAATTAAATTTTGAAAAAAATCTAGAAAAATTTAAAAAAAAATATTTTTAATAATATTTTTTTGAAAAAAGGAGTTTTGACGAAATTTTTTTAAAGTACCAATATTATAAAAATTTTATTTGTATTAGATTTTGCTGAAATTTTCTATAAAAATACAACAACTGCCACTAAATTTACAAAAATATGAAATTTTGATGAAATTTGCAAGAAAATGTTAAGTTAGGAAAGATTTCTAAAAAAATTAAATGTAGTAAATTTTTTTTTTATTATTATGGAAAGTTGTGGTATCTTACGTTTTTTTTTTTGGAATTCAACTCACGCTAGATGGCGCTGTCATACAAATGGAACTATTTCTTGTAGATTTTCATAGAAAAATCAATTTTTTGAAAAATCAATTTTTGATGTTGGCATCATTGTAAAACTTATTTCTAAAGCTATCTTTTCTTATTATTATTTTATATATAATACTTTTAAATAAAAAAGTTAGTTTTGTAATAAAAATACTTTTTCCAATAAAAAATACAATTTTATTTTTCATAAAAATTTAATTTCGTGTTTATATTACGACTGAGAATAATAAAATGTACTTCGTAATATCATAAGATATATGTTTGACAACGATGCCAACATAAAAAATTGATTTTTCAGCCTAAAAAACTAAATACACAGTTTTTTCTATGAAAATCGAAAAGAAATAGCACCATTTGTACACGGGGAAAAATCTGCATTTTTGATATGTTTGAATTGAAAGAAAATATATTTGGAAACGATTTTTTTAATATTTTATATTTGTTAACAAATAAATGTATTTAAAAATCAAGAAATTTTGTTTGGAAAGAATATATTAATATATTAGAACATAATATATTTGCAAGCTGACTTTCACAAATAAAATATGTGTTTACACACAAACAAAGTTACTGCTTAAGAAGTTTTCCAAATATATTTTATTTAAAAAAAAGATTTTTTAGACTTTGCTATGTTTTTCGAATTTTAGTTAGTTTTTCCTAGATTTCGTGTTAAACTTTATAGTTAAAAATGTCTTTAGCAGCATTAGCTTTTGTTTCACATCAAAAATTTAAATTTATAAATATTTCAATACATCATTTTTTGTCAATCCATCAATGCAATTTATAGTTACGATTTAAGTTTTAATTGCATTTTACAAACATAACTTCCGAAAAACAGAAAACTTGTCTTTAAATTAAGACATTGTTGATTCGTTGCCAAAAGACATAAATACAAATTAATCTTTGTTTCGGAAATATTACTTCCAAATAAAAAAATATTAGAACGGGAACATTAGAACAATATCCTCCCAAACATATAGTATTTGTGTGTGCTAAATATTATATATTTGGAGTGTACCCTAAACATTTGTATATTTCAAGCAGAATATGTTTGGGACAATATACTACAGAAGCGATTTTTTTAGCATGTATAACAGCGCCATCTAGAGTGAGTTATAGGTAAAAATAAATATCAAAAATGAATTCCTCGACCCCAAAAACAGTAAGATACCACAACTTTCCATGCTAATAAAAAGAAATAAGTATTATTTTATCAAATTTTCAATGATCTTTTCTTGCTAGACAGCGTTCCAAAGTCACCGACTTCAAATGCGTGTAAAAAAAATCTCGCACTGAACGGAAAAAACCTTAAAGGTTTTGTTATGGATAATGTCAACTTTCATTTGCAATTGGTCTCATCTCATTCCCATTCGGAAAGTTCGATCTTGTATCACAGTGTTACCAATTTACAATATTATGAATATAAGATTCACAAAAAATTAATATGCAACTTCCATTAAATTTACAAAAGTATACAATTTGATGAAATTTGCAAGAAAATTTTAAGTTAGGAAAAATTTTCCAGAAAAATACAATATCGTAAATTTTAATGGACATAATTATAAAAGTAGAATTGGATGAAGTTTTCTATAAAATTGTACTTTTTTAAAAATTTTCCATTTTCCATTAGAAATGATTAATTTACTACTTTTTCGTAAGACATTATCAAGTAATTTTAGGAAATTCTCAATTCCAAAGTCAAAATCCCCATAAAAATTACCAATTATAATATTTTAAATATAAGATTCACAAAAAATAAAAATGCAACTTCCACTAAATTTAAAATGTATGCAATTTTGATGAAATTTGCAAGAAAATATTAATTTAGAAAAGATTTCTAGAAAAATTCGATATCGTAAAGTTTGAAGGAAATAACTATAAAAGCTGAATTGGATGAAATTTTCTATAAAGTTTAAATACCTTCTAAAAAATTTTCCATTTCCATTAGAAACGATTAATTCACTACTTTTTGGCAGACTTTCTCAAGTAATTTTTAGACATTTTAAAAAGTCAGAATCCCCATAAAAATAACCAATTCCAATCCCTGGGGAACCGTGGCTCTCCGGTTGGGAAGGCCTGTTTTAAGGTCTGACACAGAATGACAGACTATGAAGGGGAAACGAAAATTATCCAAAATTTCTTAAGACTTAAAATTACAAAAGGTATTTTTATATTTTGTTTCCTTCTGCCATTCATTCGTTTCTCTGTGTAACCTCATCTCCCCCTCGGGGTGTAATAATGCATATTTAGAAATAGACTACAGGTCAGCGCAAAGTTTAGCCAAGGAACTTACTGCAAGTTCCATAAATTTAAATGGCCTCCAAATTCGAATTTTTACAGGCAGACTAAGGAGAATTGTTCACAATCGTTGGGGGCACCCCTGCGAACAATTTTGAAGTCCCAGCTGAAATTTTTCTCTGTTGGGGTAGCACTCTCTTATTGACATGGTCAGGTCTTGCCAGATTTAAGCATGTCTGCCCGTCCGTCCGTCCGTCTGTCCATGTAAAGTTGTTCGTCGACTACAGGTCGCAATTTCACTCCGATCGTTCTGAAATTTTGCAGTTTAAAGTATTTCGCAGCTGTTAAGATCGCTATTGAATTTGGTTGAAATCGGTTCAGATTTAGATATGGCTCCCATATATATATTTCGTCCGATTTGGCCCTTTAGTCCTATAGAAGCTGTATTTTACATCCAATCATTTTGAAATTTAGAATGGTAGAGTTTCTTGATCCATGAACCAACATTGCCGAATTTGAAGAAAATCGGTTAAGATTTAGCTATAGCTCCCATATATATGTTTCGTCCGATTTAGCCATTTAGTTCTATAGAAGCTATATTTTACATCCAATCGTTTTGAAATTTAGAATGGTAGAGTTTCTTGATCCATGAACCAACATTGACGAATTTGAAGAAAATCGGTAAAGATTTAGCTATAGCTCCCATTTATATGTTTCAGCCGATTTGGCTCTTTAGATCCAATCGTTTTTATACCCAACACCACACTGTGGTACAGGGTATTATTTAAGTATAAAATGTCCCAAAAGTAAATTTATGTAAACAATTTATACATGAATTACAAAATTTATATATCACAGTTATTCAATATTACGAGAGTGGTGTAGGGTATTATATAATCGGCCCCGCCCGACTTTAGCCTTTCCTTACTGGTTGTTTTTTGCGTTTTGTTTTTATTTTTTTTTTATAGAAATAAAAAATACTCTTGTGATTTATATTAAGATGGTGGCGTATGAGTTACATAAAAACATATTTTTGTAATCACAATTATCATACGCACTGTAGTCCGTCGGGACAGCTAATGGAAAAATAGAGGAAAGTAATAGTGAAGTAGGAATGACCCATCTTCTAGCATCATTTTTTTTTTGAGTTTTCGTGCCATCCAGTCAGAGAGATGGACGGATATTGCTCAAATGACTTCAAATGTCCTAAAACGGAATTTCGCGGATCACACTTAGGGTGATATGATGAACTTTTGGCCCGTAGCTAATGGTATAATTCCTCCTCCACTAAATTCAGGATAAATTACAAGAAATTAATATTTAACAAACTTTTGTCTGATTTTTCACGTTAACTTTTCCGTTTTAAAACCAAAAGTTTTGCTATATAGCAAAATTGTTTTATATATACTATTAAACAATTTCTGTTTTATCTTTTAAACGAGTCAAAATGTTTGTCTATACTCAATAACATTACGATTTGTTTAAAAAAATATTGCTAAAAATAAATACATCTTCAATGAAAGAGTTTTTATTTTAAAGCTAAATTCGTAGGAAAACGGGTTCCAAACTATTTGTTAGTATAGGCGAATTACAGCATTATTTATGAAACACTTAAAATCGAAAAGTTATTGTCGCACAACTATGATAAGTTTTATTTAAGCAAAAATATTGTAATCGATATTATAGTTCATCTAATTTATTTTACTCTATTTAGAAAATTAAATTTTATTTTCAATTACCATAATTTTTTATACTGCGCTGTCCTCAAGGTTAATAATAAAGGAACAATATTACATTACTTTAGCGTCCGTATGGAATAAACACCTTGATGTCGTTGGTTAGTTGTATTTCCCAGTGATAGACAATAGACAACAATTTCATTGGCCTCAATAAGGAAGTCCTTGAAACTTAATATCTTTATTTAAATTGATAGAAATCTTCCTGTTGAATGCAACAAAGCCTGGTTATTATCTATGTACTTACGCATAGGGCGGGCGGAAAAAGTTATAAACATGCTAACCCAATAAATACGCCCTATGCCTCCCTTGGTCCATCCTCATCTATCGATGTAGCCGTTCATCTACGAGAGCGTATTTCCACCTTGACATTTGTATTTGAAAGTAAATTGAAATTAAGTGGTTTTCAAGGCATCATTTGCACAATACAAAAACAAAACTCAATAATAGCAGAAACAACAAGAACAAAAAACGACAACAACACCAGTGAAAAAGATTATTTATCCTCTGTTGTAGACAGACAGGACGGTAAATACGCCAACTACGCCACTCAACATTCATCCATACAGTGGCTCACAGTTAATGAAATAATGTGGCAAATTGCTAAAAGTGGTTTCCATCAGGCATTTTTAAGTTTCCACAAATAAACTAATTTCTAAAATAAATTTTAATGGGTCAAAGCAGTTGTTTGGACCTTTGGATCCAAAGAAGTCAGAATTGATAAGCCATTTAACTGATTAAGCATCAGCGGAGCTTTATACTACTACCAATTGATATTGTGGCTGGAGAAGTTGCAACCAGAGCAGCAGAATACAGGGAAATAGAAACTGTCTCAGATGTCTCTCTAGCAGATACTTGCAGTGTCTATCAAGCCGAAATAATTGAGATAAGGGAAGTCGCCCGGCGTCTGAGTCGCATCATAGCGACCAGGCTGTCATCAATTTTATGGAGACCACATCCCTAAATTCACAAACATTCATCGACTACCGCAGAGCTCTTAATGAGGTGGCTGAGCAGTTTAACATATACCTAATATGGGTACCTGGACATAGGGATATCCTTGGGAACTGCAAATCCAATTAACTTGCTAAGAAAGGAACGACATTACAAATTCTCGAAGAATTTGCTTATATTAGTGTGCCACTGCCCACATGCAAGCTTTGGCTTAAGCTTAAGAAATCGACACCTGTAGTTTAGCTTGACATATCTCCTAACGATACGATCTGAGAAGATCAAAATAGCTCCTCACATTATAGATATAGGAAAATACTGCCTATATTAGTGTCAGTTCTTAGGGGACATTGCCTGATATCCGAACACGCCAGGGGATTGTGAATTGAGTCTAATGACTTCTGCACAAGCTGTGGAGATGAGGAGGAAGTGGAGAGCATTGAACACCTGCTTACTGTCCCGTATTGTACCGGGGGATCTACGAATCCCATGGTTCCCATTTATTCCCAAGATGGGGACTGGACAGTGATCCTAGATTGGTCACCAGTCCTAGATTTTCTGGAGTCTAACTGGTAGTATCTTCGGCTACGCAGTCTGACCAGAGCACTTAATCTGGTACCACGGAAGTCAGGAAAGCCCTCGGTCTGGTTCGCAGGTTCCGGCCTGACTATTGGTGAGGACCCTATTGGGTGCAATGTGGTTGAATCCAAAATCGCTGGGAGAGAATATTCATGACCCTTAGAATGTCAAGGAGTTTTAGATGGGCTCCGCTCCTAACCAAGGAGGAAGGCAAAAGTGTCCAGAAACACTGGGGCGTTGGTCGACGCAAGTATTCACCCAGGTGTTTATAGTACGGTAAGGTTAAGCCTAACGGCAGGAACTCACCTAAATACAGAATACCTATTGTCCCATATTGAGTAAACGACGCCTGGATATACTGAGATCGGCCCTTCTAAGATGTCTGGCAGATCGGGCCGGTGCAGATCAGTCGTACTATTGATAAATTTGTGCATCAAACAAGTTTGTTCTGATGAGGGGCAACTGAGCCCGTGGTAACTCCGGCTGCCACTCTAACGTAACCTGAACTCGGGAATGTAACCTTCATCTACGTCTATTTTAAGGTCGACATATTGTTCCATCATTGCCGTACGACGTATACTCTAAATGGAAATACGCATACACATATACTATGTCGTACAGTGCGCATCGAAAAGGTTTAGGTCAAATTAATTTGATAGCCTGTATGTGAAGCTCACTTCGATCATGATGTCGATGTAGTCAATTATGATACAGGGTGGCTGATGAAAGCTGCTACCAAAAAAAAATTAATAACTTTTTTCTATTTAATGAATCTGGTTAATTTTTTTTTATTTTGCAGATTGATTTTTAGATTTAACAAAAATGGATAACTGGGAAACTGAAACAAGAATTTCGATTGTCCGCCGCTATTACGCACTGAAGTCCGTAGTTTCCGTTCAAAGAGAGTATAGGGGCACGTTTGGCGGCAATCCTACGAGCAGATGGACCATAAAGAGACTTGTTAACATTTTTTCCGAGCATGGGACAGTCAACAGAAGACCTTACCATCGAAACCCTTCAGTTCGGACGGAGGAAACAATCGCTGCTGTAGCTGATGCCATACAAAACAATCGAAGAGCTTCGACAAGAACCTTATCTGCTCAAATGGGTATAAGCAGACAGTCATTGCAGTCAATTATGCACAAAGATTTGGAGTTATTCCCATATAAAATTCAAATGGCCAACAAAGTGAACTCAGCAGACTTCCCGATTCGCTTGGAATTTTGCCAGAAGATGCTTCAAATGGTGGAAGAGGACGGAAACATGTTGAACTGTCTTTTCATCTCTGACGAGGCCCATTTCGATTTAAACGGCAACATAAACAAACAAAATTGTCGAATATGGAGTGCTTCCAACCCACAGACACTTCATGAGACGGAATTGCATCCACTTCGTGTCACAGTGTGGTGTGCAGTTTCATCACGCTGCATTGTCGGGCCCTACTTCTTTGAAGAAAACGGGCACACCTTTACAGTTACTGGAGGCCGTTACTTGAGCATGTTGAGAGAGTTTTTCTATCCAGAATTACGCCGAATGAGAATTTATTTCAACTCTGTGTGGTTTCAGCAAGATGGTGCAACTCTCACATAGCCCGGCCTGTTATGACAGAATTGCGGCGAAAATTTCCCAATAAGCTGATATCCAGAAACTCCACATTCCGTTGGCCCCCCAGGTCGCCTGACCTTACTGCACCTGACTTTTTCTTGTGGGGTTATTGCAAACAGGAAGTATACAAAGCAAAACCAACAAATTTGAATGAACTAAAGCAATCCATTCGAGAAACAATTGCGGCTATTCCCGTCTCAACTCTCCAAGCAGTAATGAACAACTTTTTGGTAAGATGCCGCACATGTATCAACGAGCAGGGGGGGGGGGGGGGCATTTAAATTCCATTATTTTTAAAACTAATTAAGCTATATTTAATTAAATTAAATGAGCTTTAACATGAATAAAAGAAAACTGAATTCCATACACTGAAAAAAAAGTTATTTGAGTTTCTTAATGTAGCAATATTCATCAGCTACCCTGTACCATAAAGACGAAAAAATAAATGTTCTTAGTCCTGCTAACTTCGAGGGGCATATACACATAAGGTGTTCTATAGTCATCACAGATCCTGCAAAAGTCATTTCTCAAGTCTTTAAGTGTCAGTCGCGATCCTGGTGCCATAAGAGCACTATCTATCAAGAAGTCCTAGCAGGTCGCCAGTTTCCACCGGAACATGTAAGGTAGTTCCTAGCTTTGTAAGCTAATATGTACTGTATATGTATATAAAGGGTGGATAAGATGTGCCACAGTCGAAGGCTGTTCTTCAATTTAGGAATAAAGAATCCAGTAACCTAACTATCCGATAATAAATGCAATCCCTCTTTTGCCAAAGTGGGATTCTAAGCCATTCTGCTACATTCCTAATTGCCAATATTTTAGTCAGGTAAATACTGCAGTGATCAGGTAGCCTAGGAGCTATAGTCAGATCTACTACTTAGTCAAATGTCATTTGGTTTATTTACTGCTTAGTAGAGTCCAGCTGGGTTATCTACTGCTTAGTATGTCGCCAGTTGGGTTATCCACTTCTTATTAGACGACATGTTGGGTTACCTTATACTTAGTAAATGAATAGTTTGGTTTTATACTCCTCAGTAGAGGACCAATTGGGCTATATATGCCTTAGTTGCCGATAAATTGGGTTAACTATTATACTATAAAATTTAATTTAATTTATACTATAAAAAATGTTCATTCTTTGTCAGTCTATAGTTATTGGAAATGTTGTCTAAAATTCAGAATATGAAAACATTTAGATGATTGCTGCAGAAGTTATGGAATGTTTTTTTTATGGTTTTTCTCACTGTGGAGTTGAGCTGAAGATCAAAGAATTCCTTCAAAGTGAAGGAAGGTATTTTTGAGTAGCCAAGTGAAAAAGAAAACGACCTTGAAATCCAACATCAACCAATGCATGACGTTTCGTTGGTGGTTAGTCAACTCTTCGGATGCAGTAATGTTGTTTTTTGCCTGCGGTCCACATGTCATTACTTCTACTTATACGAAAGTTATTCCAAATTTACATATAGGAATTGTTTTTCAAGTAAGAGTAATTTAAAGTCAATCGCCTGCCGCCGTGTTGTTTTTTCATCGACAATTCAAAGTTGTTTTCGTTCTATTCCACTGTATTAGTGGTAGATTTGAATGTAATGTAGAGTACTGCACTAAAGCAACAATGCGGTGAGTATTCTTTAACGATGCCCTGGCTCGTGGCGACGTTCTATTTTGACGTTTCCCTATGCGGGATTGATCTGTTATTGATGTTATTTTATGGTTTTTCTCACTGTGGAGTTGAGCTGAAGATCAAAGAATTCCTTCAAAGTGAAGGAAGGTATTTTTGAATAGTCAAGTGAAAAAAAACATTCATTCGAATGTTCGTTTCGAATGAATCTGCCCATTTGTGTGGGGGATACCAAAAGTGGCTTGACGAATACGCATATTTTTCGCTGAAAAGTAGATACCTCATTTTAACTTTTTGTAAAAAATGGTCGCTTTGTGTTGGAGGTACCAAAAGTGGCGGCACTACTTCGTCCATTTTTCTCAAGGTAATATTGAGAGATAAAATATTACTATGAGTGGAATTGCTGGTCATTCGGATACCAATCTATCCGTCCGTGATAGATGATTTAATTCGACGCCCAATCTATCAGCCCGTGATAGATGATATAATTCCTGGCCCAATCAAGCTTAGAATAAAGGATGTTGAAAAATCTGTCAAAGAACTAAAATTAAAGAAATCGCCCGGAGGAGATGGTATAAATGATTAAAGAACTTCTTTTTTTCAGCCTTGAAAATTGTGTTATTTTTATTCAATGCAATTCCCCGTGTAGGTTACTTCCCCCTATCTTGGAAGAGGTCTGAAATCGTGATGATACCGAAACCAGGCAAAGATGCAACTCAAGTCAAATCCTATCGCCCTATAAGCTTACTATCGATACTTTCAAAAATGTTTGAGTCCATTCTCATGAAGAAAATCACACCTCATATAATTTCTCACAATATTATACTTGACCATCAATTTGGTTTTAGAAAAAGTCATAATACTATAGAACAGGTACACCGTATCGTAACCTGCATCAAAAGAGCTTTTGAGAAGACAGCAAGCCAAGCATTTGACAAAGTCTGGCACGAAGGACTTTTGTACAAAATATGCGACCTTCTGCCAATCAACACGCATAAACTGTTCAGGAGTTATTTGACTAACTTTTCACGTTAAATCAAATGGCATTTTTTCTAGCCCTAAGAAAATAAATGCCGGTGTCTCACAGGGGAGCATTCTTGGCCCTATACTGTACGTTATTTTTACGGCAGATATGCCCGTAACCAACTTTACGCTCACGGCTACCTTTGCGGACGATACTGCTTTCGTCAGTACTCACAAAAACCCTTCAGTTGCGTCCGATCAACTGCAGTCTCATGTCCGAATCCTAGAAGAATGGTTAAAAAAATGGAGAATAATGGTAAATGCCTCAAAGTGTACTCATGTTACTTTTACCCTGCGAAGGGATGCAAGTCCTCCAATTTCTATTTTCAATTCACAGATTCCCCAAAAGGATCATGTAAAATACCTTGGAATCCACTTAGATCGGCGTTTGACGTGGTCGCGCCACATAGACTCTAAAGTATCTCAAATAAAACTCAAAAACAAGTAAGAAAGTTTCAGTCGGGTAAACCGACTAAGGTATACCCTCACTTTGTGAGTAATGTAATATTGAATATTACACAAATTATTCCGTCAATTTTTGTGAGAGATACCAGAAGGGGTTTAAGAAATACACCTATATTTCGCTGAACAGTAGATACTTTAAATACATTGCACTGTGCCGAATTGTAACCGTTTATATGGACTGATATATTAACGTTGAGAAATTAAATTGTGGTATAATTTGGCCATTTTGTGTGGGAGGTACAAAAAGGGGCGTGGTGATAACGTTCATTTTTCACTGGACTATAGCCATTATAAAAGCATTACACTGTACAAAATTTCAATTAATAGTATACACTGATATTAATGTTATAAACTGTTAACTTTTGGTGCAAATGGTACCTTTGTGGGAGAGGTACCAAAAAGGGGCTTGACAATAACGCCCATTTTTCAATGGACTGTAGGCACTATAAAAACATTACGCTGTACAAAATTTCAAGTATTTTTATACACTGGTATTAATGTTATAAGCTTTTAGTGCAAAATGGTGCATTTGTGTGGGAGGTACCAAAAGGGGCGTGGCAATTTCGCCCATTTTCCTCGAGTTGATAGCGACTAACAAACTAATACTATGTGTGGAATTTCAGGAGATTCGAATACGTATAATAGCAGTTATTAAAGAATCAATATTTCACAATATTTTAACCCTTTGTGGGGGAGGTACCAGAAGGAGTGGACCAATATGGCCCATCTTCGAACTTAGCCGGAGATAGAAAAAAATATTACCACATACAAAATTTGATGGCAATCGGTTACTCCTTTCGAGAGTTATCGTGCGCACCAGCCAACAGACAGACAGACAAACGGAAGGACATTGCTCATTCGACTTAAAATGACCCAAAACGGATTTCCGCCGAACATACTTGGGGTCTTAGGTCACTCCTTCGATGTGTTACACTTTTTTCCGTAGCAAATGATATATACCCTCGTCACACTAAAGTGAGGGTATAATAATCAACTTCAGTGGCTTATCAGCCAAAGATCTGCCCTAGATCCAGAGTATAAAGTTCTTTTATACAAAACGGTATTGAAGCCAATTTGGACTTATGGTATCCAGCTCTGGGGTGCAGCGTGCGCTTCAAATGTATGCAAATTACAAAGAAGACAATCGAATATTCTTCGTTTAATGGTATATAAGAAACGCTAACATCCATAAGGATCTCAACATGCCAACAGTAAAAGAGGAAATTGAAAAATATTCCCGGTGTTACGTGGGTAAACTATTCAATCATCCAACCATCCTGGCTCGAGAACTACTAAATTTTGAAGGTCACGACCGCCTTAGAAGGAGAGATACGCTGGACATGATATAAATTAAAACAAATCAAAATCAAAAACAAAAAAATGAAATTAAAATATGAATTCCTAAATTTGAAATGTTAACCTTTTTGTTTAAGTAAAAAAATCATGTAAAGTCTCAATGGTTTATTCGCAATGGCAATAACCCAGAGAATAGTATTTTAGCTTAAGATTTGTCCACTTATTGTTATTTTCATTGTATAATAATGAAAGATTCAATAAAAAAAATGTAATGAATTGGAAAAAAAAAATTCGGATATGTAGTATAGACGCTATAAGAGAATCAATATTTCACTAATTGTTAACCCTTTGTGAGGGGGATAATAGAAGGATTGGAACAATATGACCTATCATCGAACTTAGCCTGAGATAGAACAAAAAATATTATCACATATCGAATTTAAAGTCAATCTGTTACTCATTTCGAGGGTTATCGTGAGCTCCAGCCAGCCAGATAGACAGACAGACGGACATTGCAGAAATATCCTAAATTAGGTCACTACTTCGTTGTGCTCGATCTTGGTCCGCAGCAAATTATTCTTACATTATAACCCACCAAGAAAACATAAACCATCTTAATTAAGTTACGAGTACATTCGAAATTTCAAACATTTTGATAAAAGCGACCTAAATGGAGCCAAAATATGACAATGTCCTCAATGTATTAAATAATAATAGATGTCGCACTGTTTGTAGTAAACTGAAGTTAAGAGAGTCCAAATATAGTAGTATATTCACTTATTCAAATTACATGAAATGTATCGGACCCTTTGTGTAATGGACCCTCTCCTAAAAGTACAATTCAAAAGGATATCCATAGTTTATGTTCATTTGTGTAAAAAGAGGACATAATAAGCCCAAATACGGGTTTTTCGAAAGCACAGGAGAATAAACACACTTAAATATTAAATTCTCTTCCTTCGATGAACGAATTATGAATTTTTGAAATTCATTGGGGCAAAAGGGTTTGCAAATTATTTCACAGGTAATTCAAATGACTAGAGATATGAGTAGAATCGTGAAATTTTGTATGAAGGTAGATACTGGGACATACTAATCAAATGATTGGGCAAAATGCTGTAAAAAGGGATAAATATGGCACTACTGCCTAGTCCAAACTGTTATAGGTACTTTGATGCATTTTGAAATTTCAACTTTTTGAGTAAAATCGACCAAATCAACACTGTCTTCTATACACCGTACACGGTACTTTTTATAGTAAAATGCTGCACATTTCTCCAACCTGGAACCAACCTAGTTTGACTACCAGAGAAACTGCGAGGAAAAGGAGACACCCGAAGATGAAGCACGGCAGCCACACAACAACCACCTCCCATATGCAATCCACGTTCTAAACCTTCGTACTAAGCGAATTAGGTCTCCGAGAGGTGTAGATGAGATCCGATCGGTATTGAACTGTAGGTCGGACTCTAACACAAGGACTAAATACATTTTTAATTTTCCCCTCACCTTACGCTTTAGCCAGACAGACAGACGGACAGACATTGCTCAAATGACTTAAAATGGCCCAAAATGGATTCCGCCGAATATACTTGGGTCTTCGGTCACTCCTTCGATGTGTTACTCTTTTTGTCCGTATCAAATGATATATACCCTCGTTACACTAAAATGAGGGTATAATCAATATAATCAAGTTATGTATGAAATATAAAAATTTTAAATAGCTAAGGACTTCTTTGGCCCGAACTTAACGACGATCTTAACGATCTATACGAGTTGATATACTCTCCATATTAGATGACTTAATCATGCATTTTCGAAATTGCACTTTCCGAGATCAAAAGGGAAACGAAAATGGTCTTAACTGCCGTATAACTCCCATTCACATTTCTGGACGATAAAATGGACGATATGTTCCTAAAAGTTAGAATTTCTTTATTTTTCTTAATGACTTTTATGTCATAACTCTGGTATAAATATGATGTAGATCAATCATTTTGTATAAATTGTTCACACCTATTATAGCTCTAAGCATTTGATGTTGGGGTATTTTGGAAAATGTCAAAAAAACTTGACAAAATTAAAAAAAAAACATTTTGATGAATCTTTCAGGAAAAATGCAAATTCGAAGAAATTTAATAGAAATAATAATTTTTTAAATGCTAGTTCTACGAAATTTTTTAAAATTAAAATTGTTGACAAAAAATTCTGTAAAACTGCAATTACTATTAATAAAAATTATTTCAATGAAAATGTATTTTCAGCGAAATTTTCGAAATCAATTTGTTGAAAGTTTTTATAAAATCTAAATGAATTTCCTAGAAATATGCAATTTTGACGTTATTTTGTAAAAATGGAATTTTGACAAAATTTTCAAAAAAAAATTTAATTTCAATGAACTTTTTTAGAAAAAATTAATTTTGATGTAACTTATAGAAATTTTTTTTTTAAATTTTGATAAAATTTTTCTATAAAAATTAAATATCTATTATATTTTCAAAGAAAATGCATTATCAAGAAAATTTAAAAAAATCTATTTTTTTTATAAAATTTAAATAAGATTCCTGGAATTATTCAATTTTGACGATATTTTTATGAAAATGGAATTTTGAAAAACATTTCTAGGAAAACTGACGAAATTTCAATAAATAGGTATTTTTGACAAAATTTTCAAAAAATACAATTTCGGTGATCTTTTTAAGAAAATTATTATTATTTTTATCAAAATAAAAGTTTTAATGATTTTTTTTGGAAAATTAAATTTTAACGATTTTTTTAAATGCCAATTTTGTCATACATTTTATAAAACTGAGATTTCTATTAAATCAGCTTTGTTGAAAGTTTTCATAAAATTTTAAAAAAAATCCTAAAAATCGATATTTTTATCAATAAATAAATTTCAAACCGTGATTTCTATTAAATCTGTTTTCTGAAAGTTTTCATAAAATGAAAAAAAATCTAGAAATTGTAATTTCGATGATTTAAAAAAAAAACTAAATTTTCGATAAAAAAAAGTATTTTCGACATTTTCTAGAAATATGCAATATCGATTAAATTTTCTAGAAAATTTCAATTTCGAAGAAATTTTATATAAGTTCAATTATTGTGAAAAATGTAATTTATACGAGTTTTTTAATAACCAATTTTAACAAAATTTTCTATAAAACTGCGATTTCTATGAAATTTTCTAAAAAAATGAATTATGAATTAGTTAAAAAGTTTGTTGAAAGTTTTTATAAAATTAAAATAAATTTCCTACAAACATACAATTTCGCAAAAAACTAAAATTTCAATTTCATCGAGTAATTTTTTTAAAAAAAAGTATTTCGACCAATACATATAAAAAAAATCACTTTCGATGCAATTTTCATGAAAAATGCAACTTCAAAGAAATTTTATAGAAATTACATTTTCAAAGATATTTTTTTAAAAATAAATTTTAGAAATTTTTTCTAAAACACGGCGATTACTATTAAATTTTCGAAGAAAATTCATTTTTGACGAATTAAAAATGTTTTTATAAAATTAAAATAAATTTAAAAAAAAACTTGACAAAATTAAAAAAAAAAAAACATTTTGATGAATCTTTCTGGAAAAATGCAATTTCGAAGAAATTTAATAGAAATAATAATTTTTTAAATGCAAGTTTTACGAAATTTTTTAAAATTAAAATTTTTGACAAAAAATTTTGTAAAACTGCAATTACTATTAATAAAAATTATTTCAATGAAAATGCATTTTCAGCGAAATTTTCGAAAACGATTTTGTTGAAAGTTTTTATAAAATGAAAATAAATTTCCTAGAAATATGCAATTTTGACGTTATTTTGTAAAAATGGAATTTTGACAAAATTTTCAAAAAAAATCAATTTCAATGAACTTTTTTAGAAAAAATTAATTTTGATGTAATTTATAGAAATTTTTTTTTAAATTTTGATAAAATTTTTCTATAAAAATTAAATATCTATTATATTTTCAAAGAAAATGCATTATCAAGGAAATTTAAAAAAATCTATTTTTTTTATAAAATTAAAATAAGTTTCCTGGAATTATTCAATTTTGACGATATTTTTATGAAAATGGAATTTTGAAAAACATTTCTAGGAAAACTGACGAAATTTCAATAAATAGGTATTTTTGACAAAATTTTCAAAAAATACAATTTCGGTGAACTTTTCAAGAAAATTATTATTATTTTTATCAAAACAAAAGTTTTAATGATTTTTTTTGAAAAATTAAATTTTAACGATTTTTTTTAAATGCCAATTTTGTCATACATTTTATAAAACTGAGATTTCTGTTAAATCAGCTTTGTTGAAAGATTTCATAAAATTAAAAAAAATCCTAAAAATCGATATTTTTATCAATAAATAAATTTCAAACCGTGATTTCTATTAAATCAGTTTTGCTGAATGTTTTCATAAAATGAAAAAAAAAATCTAGAAATTGTAATTTCGATATTTAAAAAAAAACAAAATTTTCGACAAAAAAAAAGTATTTTTGACAACATTATCTAGAAATATGTAATATCGATTAAATTTTCTAGAAAATTTCAATTTTGAAAAAATATTACATAAATGCAATTTTTGTGAAAAATGTAATTTATACGAATTATTTGAAAACAAATTTTTACAATATTTTCTATAAAACTGTGATTTCTATGAAATTTTCCAAAAAATGAATTATTGACGAAGTAAAAAAAAATTGTTGAAAGTTTTTAAAAAATTAAAATAAATTTCTTACAAACATACAATTTCGCAAGAAACTAAAGTTTCAATTTAATCAAAAGTGATTTTTTTTAAAAAAGTATTTCGACCTATATGTACTTATAAAAAAAATTCACTTTCGATGAAATTTTCATGAAAAATGCAACTTCAAAGAAATTTTATAGAAATTAAATTTCAAAGATATTTTTTGAAAAATAAATTTTAAAAATGTTAGTTTTGACAATATTTTCTAATTAAATTTTCGAAGAAAATGCATTTTCGACGAATTAAAAATGTTTTTACAAAATTAAAATAAATTTCCTAGAATATATTTTCTACAAAATGAAAAAAAAAACGAAATTTCTAGAGCAAAAAATACGAATTTTTCAATTAAAAAAGCATTTTCGACAATATTTTCAAACATGTAATGTAATTTCGATGAACTTTTCTAGAAAAATACAATGTCCGAAAAAATTTAGGATTTATTTAAATTTTCAAAAAGTATTTTTGAACAAATTTTACAAAAAGTTCACTTTCGATGAAATTTTCTAGCAAAATTCAATTTCAAAAAAACTGTATAAAAAATAAAAGTTTGAAAATTTTTAATTTTGAAAAAAATCTATAAAACTGCGATACTATTTAATTTTTAAAGAAAATGCATTTTCGACGAACTTAAAAAACAAAATTGAATGTTTTTATAAAATTAAAATAAACTTCTATGTAATCTCGACAATATTTTCTACAAAATGAAAAAAAAAACAAAATTTTCTAGAAAAAAAACGAAATTTTCAATAAAAAGCATCTTCGACAACATTTTCAAAAATAATGTAATTTCGATGAGCTTTTCTAGAAGAATGAAATTTTGGAGAAATTTATAGTATTAAAATTTTTAAAAAATTTTGTGAAAAATGCAATTTAGGCAAATTTATTTGAAAACACAAATTTTCTATAAAACTTCAGCGTTGATGAAATTTAAAGAAATACAGTTTTTGTGAAAAATCCAATTTTGAGGAATTTTTCTAAATACATATATCAATTTTCACAAACATTTTCTATAAAACTTTACAAATTTATTTAAAAACACCAATATTGACAAAATTTTCTATAAAACTTCAGCGTTGATGAAATTTAAAGAAATACAATTTTTTGTGAAAAATCCAATTTTGAAGAATTTTTCTAAATACATATATATCAATTTTCACAAACATTTTCTATAAAACTTTACTATCTATTATATTTAAAAAAAAATGCATTATCGTGAAAAATGAAAAAGTTTTGTTGAAAGTTTTCATAAAATTTAAATAAATTTTCTAGAAATTGCAATTTCTAAAAAAACTAAATTTTCGATAAAAAGTATTTTCGACGACATTATAATATCAATTTTGACAAAAAATTATATAAAACTGAAATATATATTATATTTTCAAAGAAAATTCATTATCGACGATAGAGGAAAATATGCAATTTAAAAAAACAAGTTTTTATAAAATTTAAATAAATTTCCTGGAAATATGCAATTTCGATGATATTTTCTCGAAAATGGAATTTTGACAAACATAACGAAATGCAATTTTGAAGAATTTTTATCAAAATTAAAGTTTCAATAATTTTTTTTGAAAAATACAATTTTGAAAATTTTTTTAAATGCCAATTTGGACAACAAATTCGATTTCTATAAAATTAGTTCTGTTGAAAGTTTTCATAAAATTAATAAAAAAATTCCTAGAAATTGATGATATTTAAAAAAAAACTATATTTTCAATAAAAAAAAGGTTTTTTGGGCAACATTTTCTAGATAAAATATCGATTAAATTTTCTAGAAAATTTCAATTTCGTTAAAATTTTACAGAATTGCAAATTTTGTGAAAAATGTAATTTATACGAGTTTTTTAATATTCAATTTTTACAACTTCTCTATTAAACTGCGATTTTTCTGAAATTTTCTAAAAAATTAAATATCGACGAAGTTAAAAAAAAAAATAGTTGAACGTGTTTATAAAATTAAAATAAATTTCTTACAAACATACAATTTCGCAAAAAACAAAATTTTCTATAAAAACGCATTTTCGACCAAATTTTATAAAAAAATCATTTTCAGCAACATTTTCAAAAATAATGTAATTTCGATGAATTTTTCAAAAAAAATCAATTTCGAAGAAATTTATAGAATTAAAATTTTCAATGAAATTTTTGTGAAAAATACAATTTAGACAAATTTATTTAAAAACACCAATGTTGGCAAAATTGTCTATAAAATTTCACCGTTTTTAAAAAAACTTTGCTTTCTACAAAACATAATAGACGCAAAGATGTTCTAGAGCCAGGAGAATATCCTTGTGACAAATCAATAACGATTTAAACAAACAAAATACAGTTTTTATAAAATTAAAAGAAATTTCCTAGATGGAATTTTGACAAAATTCTCTAAAAAACGTCGAAGAAAATTTCAAAAAAAAAAAAAATACAATACAATACAGTTAGAGAAATGCAATTTCTAAAAAATTTATAGAATTTAAATTTTAAATGAAATTTTTGTCAACAATGCAATTTAGACAAATTTATTTAAAAACACCAATTTGTCTAGAAAATTGCACTTTCTATTAAATTTTCATTAAAAGAAATTTCCTAGATGGAATTTTGACAAAATTCTCTAAAAAACGTCGAAGAAAATTTCAAAAGAATACAATACAATACAATTAGAAAAATGAAATTTCGACAAAATTTATAGAATTTAAATTTTAAATTAAACTTTTGTCAACAAAGCAATTTAGACAAATTTATTTAAAAACACCAATTTGTCTAGAAAATTGCAATTTCTATTAAATTTTCAACGAAGATGCGTTATGACCAAATTAAAAAAAAATGTTTTTGTTGCAAGTATTTATACCATTTCTAACCATTTTGAAATAAAATCAATTTTTTGTCAGAAGTTTACGATTTTGAGTTTTTTAAATAAATTACTTCTGCTTATCATTATCTATTGATCTCTATCCTTTATCTGTTTGTCTAAAGTTAGAATAAAACATGTATTTACATGATAGGATTATTTTATAATATCCGATTATGTAGAAAATCTAAATTTAAAGATGAAAAATTTGAATTTTTTAATATACAACTTTGAAATTCTCTATTATGGTGAGGCATTACTCAAATGTCTTCATTCGGAAATAGTTACGAAATAACTGCTTCAAATAATATTTTATTCTAGAGCAGTAGTTCACTATTACTTTGAGTCACTGTAAATAAGAAAATGAGAAAAAACCTAATAATTCCCCCTTCAGTACTGGGCAGGAGTACATACCACTGGGGAAAATGTTGGAGCGAAATTGGCATCAGAATGGGAATCAGAACTAAATTGTGGGAGGGTTTTTTTGTGATATAGGTAACGGGCGGGGGATACTGGATACTAAACAATAATGTACCTACCATTTAATGTTGAGGTTAGTGTATCCGATGTGGAATTTGTTGAATTGGTTAACGTTGTATTGGCGGCATCACTCGCCGTGTGCCGTGTTAGAAAGTCCTGGCGGCGCTGCTCAATTATGGAATTAATTGAATGCTGTTGCAGCAGTTCGGTGCCAACAGTGGCCGCTGCAGCCGCGGCAGTCAAAGCTGTTGATGTTTCTGTTGATAGGGACAATGCGGTGCTGGTCGGGGATCTCATTGTGCCCGTTGACGTAGTATTCAATGTTGGATTGGAAGCGGTATCATTTGAATTGAACTGAAAGAGAAAAGAAAGAAAAGCAAAATTGGTAAAAATAAGTGAGCATTAAAAAGGTGTCTTCAAATTATTCAAATAATTAAGACAATTAATTTGAGAAATAGTGTACAAAAAAACGCACAAACTAAATAAATGTCAAGTGAAACTTAATTGAAGCAAGCATGGGGTTTTTGTTGTTGTTTCAGTTTTCTTTGCGTTTTTTGTCACTCCTGCTGCTGCGTCTCCAGAATGAAATGTCTTTCATAAAATTGTGTTAATATTTACACCTTTGGCATCTCCCAAGACTGAAGGCAGAACTGGCACACCGACACTTGACACTCCACCACCGGTAAATACCAACAACTCAGGAGGCAGAACAATCGTCACATCACAACACAGTCACAGTTGTAGTCGTAGTCGTAGTCATAGTCACAGTTTCAAGTGTCTTGTTAAGTGAAATGTTAAGAAGGAGTTGCAACAATTTGAGGCACACAAACATACACACATGAATGTGTATATTCTCAAAGGATATACACTTGCGGATGAGGACTGTTGTTTTTCTTCGTCTTTCACATACGTCACTGAAAGTGCATAGTGATTTCTTAGGCATATATGTATATAGGTCGACGTTTTGTTATAGCCCCCTTACGTAGGACCTTCCCAAAATGACTTCTTGACATTCTATAAGACGCAAAATGACCTTCAATTGGGCTGCAATTTAGCAATTTGCCTTTAATTGTACCTAGGTAACTTTTCACGAAAAATCGTAATAGTTCGTAGACATTCACCGGAATACAAAGGATCCACACGAATTGATGTCTGATCTGATCATCGCCTAGTCCAAACGGATGCAGAGTCATGAAATTTGGTTGAAAGAAAGTCCTTGTCTATGTAAGACTTGCAAAAAGGCGGGATTTTTCAAAATTCGTACTTTTGGGTGAAAACAGAAAAAAATATGGTACACAGCCAAATCCAGTTAGAGCTAGAATCGCGAAATTTGACTGGGAATAAGACGAAATTTTTTCGAAATTCGACATTGACATGGAATCGGAACCTGTTTTACGAAATTTGGAGGCATAGTGAGGCAAAAAGGGATAAATATGGTACCAGTGTGAGAGTGTAGCTCTTGCGGCGTAAACTAGAGATAATAATTTTTTGTCCCGAAATTCGTACTTTTAGGAGCACATTGGATCAAAATGGATATAAGTGGGGTACAGTGGAGCAAAACGGTTAAATATGATACAATGATTTTAAATAAGTGTTAATTATGGTACTGGGGGTCAGAAAAGGTTAAATATTGGACCGGGAGGCAAAAAGAGTCGAATATGGTCTCACGGTGCGTCTTGGAATTAGTCTAGTCTTGGAACATTAACTTGATGAACAGTGGGGTAATAACTATTAAATATCATATAGCGGTACAGTGTGGCAAAACGGGGGTTAAATGTGTTCCCAGGGTGCGAGAACATAAAATGTATATAAGAAGTGCTGTTTTCGGTGTTCATTCTTTTAGAGACACAGTGGTCCAAAATATTCAACAGTGGGGCATAAATGGCTAAATATGGAGCAAAAATAAGATTAGTTGTGGTTCAGGGGGACAGAAAGGGATAAATATGGTCCCAAGGGTTCGAAAGGGTGGAACCTAAACTGGATATAAGAGTGTTTTTTTAATTCTTACTTTTAGGGACACAACGAGGCCAAAGAATTGTCTCATAAACTTGATTAAGAAGAGTTTGTTTCGAAGATCATACTTTTAGTAGCACATTTCCGCAAAACGGTATAACGTGGTACATTGGGGCACAAATGGGTAAATAGGCTTATGTGTGGTTCAGTGGGGCAGAAAGGGATAAACATGACACTGTGTGGCAAAAGGAGTTAAATATAGTCCTAGGTTACGAGGGTAGCTCTTGGAACATAAACTTCATATCGATACCTCCATTCTAAAACCTGCTAAGTCCGCACATTTTTAGGGAGATTGCATTTTTAATTTCTAAATATTCTAAATTATATTCAGTCAAAATTTGGTGTTTACCGTCAACCCAACCAAAAAATATTCAGTACAGGTCATCCGATTTCCATCAACACAAATTTAAAACCAGTAAGGAAAGGCTAAAGTCGGGCGGTGCCGACTATATAATACCCTACACCACTCTCGTAATATTGAATAACTCTGATATATAAATTTTGTAATTCATGTATAAATTGTTTACATAAATTTACTTTTGGGACATTTTATACTTAAATAATACCCTGTACCACAGTGTGGTGTAGGGTATAAAAACGATTGGATCTAAAGAGCCAAATCGGATGAAACATATATATGGGAGCTATAGCTAAATCTTTACCGATTTTCTTCAAATTCGGCAATGTTGGTTCATGAATCAAGAAACTCTACCATTCTAAATTTCAAAACGAATGGATGTAAAATATAGCTTCTATAGAACTAAAGGGCCAAATCGGACGAAACATATATATGGGAGCTATAGCTAAATCTTAACCGATTTTCTTCAAATTCGGCAGAGTTAATTCATGGATCAAGAAACTCTACCATTCTAAATTTCAAAATGATTGGATGTAAAATACAGCTTCTACAGGACTAAAGGGCCAAATCGGACGAAACATGTATATGGGAGCTATAGCTAAATCTTAACCGATTTTCTTCAAATTCGGTAGTGTTGGTTCATGGATCAATAAACTCTACCATTCTAAATTTCAAAACGATTGGATGTAAAATACAGCTTCTATAGAACTAAAGGGCCAAATCTCGATATAGGTAAAGTTTTCTTCGAAATGTGTACATTAAGTGTACATTAATATTCCAAAGTTTGACAAATTTGGTTAAGTAAAGTACGGTAAGGGAAGAAACTTTTAAGCATGGTCCAGTGAGGCAGAAGGGGCTAAATATGTTCCGGGGCAGCTATTGGAACACACACTTCTTATAAGAAGTGTTTTTTTTTGTCGAAATTAATATTTTTAGATATTGTTCGGCTTGAGGTCCTTTTTAATTAAAATTCGTTTTTTATCGTTTTTCTAATTAATTTATTTTCGTTTCCGATATTTCGACTAACGTCGTTTTTGGAAATATTATAGACTGGGGCAAAAAATATCACAGAATTCGAGGGAAGCTCTTACCTCTTAAATTATAAATAGGAATCGTTTTTGTGGATTCGCATTTTTGCGCCATAGTGTAAAGTTTAGTCCTTTCTGCCGCACTGTGCCATATTTAACACTTTTCACGCCTCATAGTACCATATTTTACCAGTTTTGCAACTAATGTGCAATTTTTAACTGTTTATTTTACCAGTTTTGCAAGTAACGTACAATTTTTAACTGTTTTTTCTCCACTGTGCCCCTAAAAGTAGGAATTTTGTAATAACACTACCTGTATCCATTTTTTGCTTCCAAGAACTATCTCCGCACCCTGGGACTTTATTTAACTTTTCCCCCCCACTATAACATGTTTAACGATTTTTTCCCAACTGTGCTTCTATAAGTAAGAATTTCGGAAAATAGCTTCTATTCCGACCCTATTTCCTAAGGACGACTCTCGGGATTTAAACTTCAGCCATTTGAATTTTGCGGTGATTCTATATATTAATTAATATAATTAAAGCCACTGAC
This sequence comes from Eudasyphora cyanicolor, assembly GCA_963930755.1. NCBI lineage: Eukaryota > Metazoa > Arthropoda > Insecta > Diptera > Muscidae > Eudasyphora > Eudasyphora cyanicolor. The sequence continues at coordinate 198,374,137 of OZ005734.1, read as the reverse complement.
TGCTAAAAGTTCTGCGGCCGCGCAGAATTTCCAAGTGAGCAATGATAGCGAGGACGAGGGCGAGGATGATGATGATGTTGCAGTTGCAGATGCTGCTATTGCAGTTTGGAGTTTTTTTCTGTTTTGGTCTTATGCCGCATTGGCAGCTTTTCTTTTATGGTTTAGGTTGGTCAATGACGATGGGACGACGACGATGGCCAAGAAGATTTAAAATATTTGATGGCAATAGCTGTTTAGTGGAGCAGTTTAGTGGTGGCTTAGCCGCAAATACTAAAGATGTAGCCCGAATCCGTTGCTTTTTGTTGTAAATAAAAAGACAACTTTTTTTAAGTAGGGTTTACTGGAATTAGGTTTGCATAACCAGTTCCCTTGAGATGACAACTTATACTTAGTTGGAGCGGTCCACATGACCAACTCCTTCAAATGTAAAACCTTAACTCCGCTTAAAACTAAAATTCAAATTTTACGAAAACTATGATGTCCGTTATGTTGAATATATGTATATACAAATTAATAAATAATGTATTTGGTTACAGTTCTTCGTGAACTATTCTAATAAATATGTAGAATGAAAAGACTTTGGGTACATATGTATATGCATGTGGAATTGATACAATAGTAAAGTAAATACACTCCGTCAAAAATGTAAACTGATGAAGCAAATTGGTAACACCAAAAAACATTGAAAAAATCTGGTGAAAAATTTAAAATTTGGAGAAGAATTACAAAATATATCATAAATTTAATTATAAACATGTAAACTTGAAACAAAACTGCAAATGGAGTTTGTGTCCTACAAAACGAAGAACAATGTATTCTATTCTTTCAACATAATATAATAATCCTAATGTAAAATCTGGTGTGGATCGACACATCGATTTGGTTCTCATCAAAATGGAATTTGTCAAACTGATTTCTCAAGTTGAAAAAAATATTTTTTGTGGTTTAATGATAGAAAATTATTACGTCAAAATTATTTAGGAAATTATTGTCATTTCATTTTATTATGATAATATTGGTATGATTCAATTAAGTATCGAAAAAAATATCGGCCAAAAGGCCGCCGCGACCTCGGCGGCACACCTCCATCCAATGGTCCAAATTTTCGATGACGCTGAGGCATTATTGAGGTTCTATGCCGTTAATGTGCCGAATTATCTCATCCTTTAGCTCTTGAATTGTTGCTGGCTTATCGACGAACACCTTTTCTTTCAAATAACCCCAAAGAAAGAAGTCCAACGGTGTCAAATCACATGATCTTGGCGGCCAATTGACATCGCCACGACGTGAGAACACGACCATTGAATTTGTTGCGCAAAAGAGCCATTGTTTCGTTAGCTGTGTGGCAAGTGGCACCGTCCTGTTGAAACCACATATTGTCCACATCCATATCTTCCAATTCGGGCCATAAAAAGTACGTTATCATCTCACGATAGCGAACACCATTCACAGTAACTGTCTGACCGGCCTCATTTTGAAGAAGTATGGCCCGATAACGTCGGCAGCCCATAAGACGCACCAAACGAACTGGGCGAGCAGGTGTTTTCACATCTCCTATAGACACGGTTTGCTGAAATTTGCGCACAATTCTCTTGATTGTGGACACATTTGGTCGATTATGCTGATCAAAAAAACATCACGTAGTGCACGAAATGCAGTTTGATTTAAACGCCCATTTTCGTAAAAGGCTTACAAATATTTAACGCGTTGCTCGATTGTGTATCTTTCCATGGTTCAAATTGAGTTAATTGAGTCTGAAATTAAGAAATGTCAAACGAAATGCAAAAAAACTTGACGTTTTCAACATCGGCCCTTACAATTTAACCACCCTTCACTTCAGAACTGAAGTTGGACCAAATTATTCCATAGCTAAGATGTTGTGATATATTTTAATAAAAGTTAGTATTTTTTAACAAAAGTTAATTTATGCTTTAGCTGTTTTTATACTTATTCAAATTAAATTAAAACTTAACTAAAATGTTTGTATTCCACTTCGAAATATCATATTATTTAGGATGAAAAGATCCCGAATTATCCCAAAAACCCCGAAAATTCCGGGATATCGAAAAATTTCTGGATCCCGAAAAATCCCGGAATCCACACGGAGGAAAATGGTCATTTTTGATATGTTCGAATTCAAAGAAAATATACTTGGAACCAATTTTTTTAAATACTATATATTTTTGAACAAATATATTTTATTTAAAAATCAAGAAATTTTGTTTGGAACGCATATATTAATATATTACAACAAAATATATTTGAGAACATACTGTCACAAATAAAATATGTGTTTGCAAACAAACAAAGATATTGTTTGAGAATTTTTCCAAATACATTGTATTTAAAAAAAATGTTAAAACTTTGTTGATTTTGGCAATTTTTAATATTATTTTTTTCTCGATTTTGTGTTATACTTTATAGATAATAATGTCACAAGCTGCATTTTTTTTGTTGTTTTACAGCACTTATTTCTATTTGTCGTAACCCAAAATTATACGAATTAAATTTTCCAAACATATAAAATTTCTAAAACACTAAAAAATTTCCTTTAAATTAAGGCATCGGTACATTGCCAAAATACTTAAATATAAATTAATCATTGTTTTGGAAATATTATTTCCAAATAAAAAAAATATTAGGATGAAAACATAATTTTGTTTAGAACAACATCCTCACAAACTTATAATATTTGTGAGTGTCAAATATTATATATTTGGAGTGCACCCTAAACATATGTATGTTTTCAGCAGAATATGTGTGGAACAATATACTACAGAAGCGATTTTTTTTCAGCGTGCAGGGATTTGCAATTTAAAAATCCCGAATCCCGGGATTTATGAAAACCAATCCCCTTTGACATCTCTAATTTTAAAGTAAAATCGGAATATTGCTATATATGGGGGCAATATATAAATCTAAAGAGATTTTTAAAAATTCTGCAGCGTTCGCCTTTGTATAGGGTGATCCAAGTAGAGATACTTTTTTCAATAGCCTTTTTTTGACAGATCACGTGTTAGTCGTGTCATGCTATCATGTTATTTTTGTTAATTATTGTTTGGCATTTCAGCATGGAAAGACTTACGCCTGAAAAGCGTTTACAATCGTTCAACTTTATTACGAAAATTCACGTTCTGTGAGGAATGTGTTTCGTGCACTTCGCTCAACTTATGGTCAACATAATCGAGTCATTGAAAATTGGACTCAACGGATGGACCATCTGAGACGTAGCCGCGGCCCAAATTTGATAGACATAATCTTCAAAAAATAAATGCCAAAGAATGTTCTTTCAAATGATAATAAACATTCCCTATTCAATTTGAATTTTCTGTGTTTTTTTCTTTAAACAAGTAAGAAAGTTTCAGTCGGGTAAACCGACTAAGGTATACCCTCACTTTGTGAGTAATGTAATATTGAATATTACTCGAATTATTCTGTCAATTTGTGTGAGAGTTACCAGAAGGGGTTTATAAAATACACCTTTTTTTCGCTGAACATTAGATACTTTAAATTCATTGCACTGTGCCGACTTATAAGCATTTATGCGCACTGTCTATAGCATTAAATTGTGGTATGATTTGGAAATTTTGTGTGGGAGGTACAAAAAGGGGCGTGGCAATAACGCCCATTTTTCAGAGGGCTATAGACACTATAAAAACATTACACTGTAAAAAATTTCAAGTATTTTTATACACTGGTTTTAATGTTATAAGCTGTTAACTTTTGGTGCAAAAAGGTACCTTTGTGTGGGAGGTACCAAAAGGGGCGTGGCAACAACACCCATTTTCCCTGGACTGTAGGCAATATAAAAGCATAATACTGTACAAAATTTCAAGTATTTTTATACACTGTTATTAATGTTATAAGCTGTTAACTTTTGGTGCAAAATGCTGCATTTGTGTGGGAGGTACCAAAAGGGACGTGGCGATTTCGCCCATTTTTCTCGAGTTGATAGCGACTAATATGCTAATACTATGTGTGGAATTTCCAAAGATTCGAATAAGTAGTATAGCAGTTATTAAAGAATCAATATTTCACAACATTTTAACCCTTTGTGGGGGAGGTACTAGAAGGAGTGAACCAATATGGTCCATCTTCGAACTTAGCCGGAGATAGAAAAAAATATTACCACATACCAAATTTGAGGTCAATCGGTTACTCCTTTCGAGAGTTATCGTGCGCACCAGCCAGCAGACACACAGACAGACAGACAGACGGACGGACGGACATTGCTCATTCGACTTAAAATGGCCCAAAACGTATTTCCTCCGAACATACTTGGGGTCTTAGGTCACTCCTTCGACGTGTTACACTTTTTTCCGTAGCAAATGATATATACCCTCGTCACACTAAAGTGAGGGTATAAAAAGTAGGGAACCTCGAAATGGATAAAGAAACTCCACTCTCTCATATTTTAAAGTGATTGCATGTAAAATGCATATTCTACAGCGATTAGAGCCCAATAGCAAGGAACATATGGGTAGTTATTTCTCAAGTGTAACAGGTCAAAAAATAAATATTTCTCAAATTCTCAGAAAATGTTGCCCTAGTATGTGGGTGTAATGACCCACAATATTAAAAAAAAACCTAAATGAAAATTGGAGGCAGGGGGCGAGGTTAAAGTTCAGAAAAATTGATTGTTTCCCTCAGTAATGTTTTTTTTGAAGGAAATTTTAATGCTACAAAGCATAAGAAATTGAAAGTAGAAAATATTGTTTTTAAAGGATTTTCCGTGCACTTTTCATAAAATTTATTAATATTATCTTAAACAATTTATTTCGGTCATTTTTCGCGGAGAATCGATCTAATTTTGTTTTCCTAATTTTTTGGCACAATTTTGGTTCAGAAATAACATTATAATAAATGAAAACAAAAAAATCAACAAACAAAATATAGTTGAGAACACATGCACATATTTTTTCTTTGTAATTTGGTGAAGATTTTCAGCTATTATAATGTAACTTCTGAACCAAAGTCGTTTGGGTCTCTTTGGACCTAACCAGTGGAAGCAGCCATCTTCCTCGGCGTTGAAACAAATACAGCAGAACCCACTATACAAGGCGAATAAAAACAACAACTAATGGGCATCAAACACATATGTATACTGCTACTACAACAATATAGGGAAGTTTGCAAGCACTCTTAGAGACATCCTACAGTTGGCCTTTCATATAACCACAAGAAGGACGCTTACAGCATATTTGTGAATTTGTAATCTAGTTATTGAGCAAAAAAGGTGAATATTGGAGAAAAATGGTAAACAAAAATGAGAATTTTTGCGATTTTTAAGGCACTGGATGCACTTTTTTCGGATAGGTTTGATTCGCATTTTTCTCTCCTATTCAATATCTACAACTTTACTTCAGACACAAAAGAGATATTCCGTACGGTCTACCGAGATATAACCGTGTTAAAATATAGAAAAAGTTCTACAAAACCACCGTGAGCAAAAACAAATCGTATGGCCATTAAATTATTAATTGAGCGAACTTGACTAAACGAATGATGCAGAAGTTCTTATTTTTGGGGATACTTTCACATCCAAATCTCAGAATTGAGTCCCAAATCAATGAGCTGAAAAATGCTGTACTGCGTAAGGTACCATCAGAGTTACACCTATCTCTTTGGGGGTATTGAAATTCCTTTCCCTGAAAACGCAAAATACTTAGGTATTTTATTAGGCAGGAAGTTGAACGTTAAACCCAAAATTTTCGAAAGAGCAAATAATTAGCGCTATATACCTGTAAAGGGCAATAGGAAAACGCTGGGGCCTGAACCCGCGAATAGTTTTTTGGCGGTATACGGCAGTTGTCAGACCGATAATGCTGTGCAGCATTGTCGACTGGAGGACAGCTCTGCAGAAATCCACCTTCTGTGCGATACTAAACAAGGTTCAGAGAATGGCCAACTGCGGCACTAAATGTATACTACTGGATTTAATGCTGCTATATATTATAGCAGTGCAATATGCCGCATGTACTGCGATTAGACTCAGGGAACCGTCACTCTATTCAGGAAATGGCTACGGACACAATGTCATTCTAGACACACCTGACTTTCCGGGCATTGCTGATTATACTATTTTTGAACCTCTTTTTGGTAAGAAGTATCACACTCTAATGTCTGATAGATCGGAATGGAACAGAGGAGATTCGATAGCTTCTATACAGACGGTTTCAAACTCAATAACCATGTGGGCTATGGTGTCTTTTCTGAGGAACTTAAGCTATCACTTGCAAAAAGACTGCCTGATCACTTTTGTGTTTACCAGGCAGAAAACTTAGCTATTATCGAGGTAGCGGAATGGCTGAATATTAATGTTCTGACCAAAGTCGGTATCAATATTTTCTCTGATAGTCAGGCTACTATCAAGTCCTCTTAAACTATTTTGCTGGATTCAAAAACTTCCCTCCACCGTTGCAGATTTCTTAATAAAATGGCTGAAGAGTTCAATATTCAATAGATATGGGTGCCGGGCCACCGATACATACTAGAGACCTGCAAAGCAGAATAACTTGCAAGACTAGGAACTACATTACACGCTCCGGGGGAAGTGGAATATGCGGGCATGCGTCTAGCAACTCTAGCAAGCTCTTCTTGAGATACAGTGCCCTTACGGCAATAAATTACAGGTGGTCAATAGTCAGAAACTGAATATATTCCAGGCTGATGTGGCCCTGCCTAAACCCTAAACGCAACAACACACTGCTGTCGTTATCTAGACCTGATGTCTCATTTATAGTGTCTGTCATGACGGGCCACTGCCTTATTTTACCGTTCAATAAGACAATGAGAGATTGAAGATAATGGGTGACAACTTTTGCAGAAGCTGTGGTGACGAGAATGAGGAGTTATGAGGATAACATTTTCCTTAATATCACAATGGGCTGTCGCCTTTAGTTTTGGAAATACAGAGGAATAAACATTATTTTAGTTGCTGTACGAATATTTTTGTCGTTTACGGTAAACGTTTTCAATCCGGTACAATCCCTGAAGGCGAGGATATACTTCAGTCATGGATTTAATACTAAGTTTTAAATCCATTGAGTCCTGTCCAAACCACTGTGGCGACTGTTGAAACTTCGTCAAACACGCAAAGATTTCTACCACTTTTGCCTCAGACGTCATTGCAATTTCGAGAGATGAAAAGCGGCAAACAAAATTACACAAAACACATTGACATCGACATCAGCATCAACAGCAAATGCAGGAAACCCCGCATCACCACTGCTGCTCACACCACAACCATGGACTTGGAGCAGTAAGTAAGAAGTAGCTAGAAACTTGAAGATGAAATGAAGCACTTGAATAAAAACGTTTTGGCGCGCAATTAAAAGAGCATCAAGTGTCAGATAAAGTGGCAGTAAAGTACACTTAACAAAATGCCAAATTAGTACAAATATTGTTATCAGCTCCCACAACTACTAACGCAGCCACTGGTGCTGCTGCTGCTGCTGCTGTTCTGAGATGCCGTTTTCCTCCTCTTTTTGCACTGCACTCACGCCAATGTGCCTGGCTCAACCGGTTTCCTTCAACAGATTGTGTGAGTGTGTGTTGCTTGTTTCTCTTTCTCCTCCATCCGACTCTCTCCCAATTACCGAACAGGGAACACTTGAAGCAGTTTGAAATACACAAAACACAATTAAACACAAATGGCGTACGAGGACGAGAACGAGAGTGACGACGACGACGTCGAGAATGGCGATGATGACGGCGACAACATCAACAGCAACAACAACAACAACAACAGCAGCAATAACGCCGACTTTGTTTTTCACAACTCATTATGGAAGATTAACGACGATGAAGAGCAAATGGCTATAAAAGGCAGCTACAAAAAGCAGGACAATTGGCGCACACAGAGGATAAAACGAATGCCACGACGAAGGATGACAGCGGCAGTAGCGCAAAAAATTAACAACGAGCAAATTACGGCAACAAGTTGAAAAAGCGAAAAACAAACCTAACGAGCCGCAAAATATTCAGCCAACCTAAAAAAACAAGGCAATCCTTTTGACTTCCCAGCACGTCCACGTCCACGTCCATTCTCCATTCCCCTCGAACCTCTTGTGCCCTTGTAGTCAATCAGTCAAGTCAGTCAGTCAGTCAGTCAGTCATCCATTCACAATTCATTCAGTCATCGTATTGAATAGAAAAGCTGCAAATAGTTCGACAATTACAAATCCTTTCACAAAAAAAAGGATACTCTCACAAACACACAAATGAAAAGAAATGGAGATGTAGCGAAAAAAAACTCAAGAGACGTCGTCGTCGCCGTCGATTGCCACCAAACCAAAGCAAACATCGCTTTGAGGTGCTAAAGGAGGACGGACGACTTCGTCCCTATGTTCATTCAAATCGCCGCCTTGCCGCATTCAATTTATCCATAAAATCACATGTACGATGTTAGATGGCGTTGAGAACTTACTCACTCGTCCGACCGCCACGTACGTGTTTTGGATGTGGATTGATGTACACTCTACGGTGGTGGTGGTGATTGGTGGCTGGTTGTTAGGCACAGTGGATGCGAACAATAAATGCAATGACAGGTTATGTTTTTTTTATATGGACGAAGGATTCGTAGATCCCCTAGACAGTGGGATCTACGAATCCTATAGTTCCCATCTATTTCCAGGATGGGGACTGGACATTGATCCCAGATTTGTCAGCAGTCCTAGATTTTCTGGAGTCTAACTGGCAGCATCTTCGGCTACGCAGTTTGACCAGAGCACTTAATCTGGTAGCACGGGAGTCAGGAAAGCCCTTGGAACGCAGGTTCCGGACTAACTATTGGTGGAGGACCCTATTGGGTGCAACGTGGTGGCTGTGGTTGAAACCAAAATCGCTGGGAGAGAATATTCCCGGATGTGGAGTTGCAAATCAATGGGCTCCGTTCCTAACCAAGGAGGAGAGCAAAGGTGCCCAGAAACACGGAATTGATTGGTACTTATGTACATTGTGCGTGGGGTCGTTGGTCGACGCATGTATTCACCCAGGTGTTTAGAGCACGGTGGGGTTACGCTTAACGGCGGGAACTCACATAATACCAACTATCATAGACATGTACCACGGTCATGTGACCGCTCGCGAATTATTTAAGAGTGTTTCAAATTTTGCTAATTTAGAGCCTCTTACATCAGATCCTCTCTACAACAGGCGAGCCACTGAGAGTTGAATAAAGCAAGAAAATTAAATGTAAACTGATCGCAGTAACACCACAAAGCCAAAAGACGCTTACATCTTCAGAGATATTCAAGTGGCGATCAAAGCAATAACATCCGAAAGGGTCAAATCTGTACATCAGACCGATCCACTGCAATCTCACGGCAGCCAGTTCTTTGTACCGGATTGACCCGAAGCAGCAATTCTTCGCCCAGGGGCTGTCACCTCAGTGCTACTTGTTTTATGTTCGTCCATTTTTTCGCCATGAGAGAGGCACATCCCGGATTGTCCACTCCGAATTATTTTGGTCCGTGCCGGGACTGAAGAAAAGCCCGGACCAGGACAATGGTTCTACTTTGTCTGCGGGAACCTTATCCATCACCGTGAAACATCTGCAATAACGCGCCGAATATTCTCATCCAAGGCGTCAATCGTGTCGGGTTTATCGGCGTAGACAAGCGACTGCAAATAACCCCACAAAAGATAGTCCAGCGGTGTAAAATCGCACGATTTTGAGGCCAAACCACAGGCCCACGACGCGAGATAATGCGTCAAAATTTTCCTTCACTAAATTGATTGTTTCGTTGGCTGTATAGCGTGTAGCGCCGTCTTGTTGGAACCAAAGATCGTCCACATCAACACCCTCCAATTCAGACACGAAAAATCATTAATCATGACTTTATAGCGTTTCCCATTGACTGTAACATTATGACCGGCTTCATTTTAGAAGGAATATGGACACCAAACAGTGACTTTTTGTGGATGTAACGGCGTCTGAATAATGGCTTGTGGATTATCATTACTCCAAATGCGACAATTTTGTTTATTAACCATTTTTTGAGGATGGCACACCACTAGAGACTGTTAAGGAATTTGTCCATAGTACCAAGTTTCTACGAATCTCTAGAGGTATCATACCTAAGGAGCGTACGAAAAGCCAAATTTCTGCCTATTGTATATGTCTACGGACATAAGAAAGTGAAAAGAGTCTCCTCTTATTCAACCGAACCTAAAGCTGGGGATTTGAACCCGCATATATGTTATTGGTTTTTTACGTAGGTACAACATTGTTCTCTGGTGGATGGCTCCACAGAAAAACCTTCTAATGGTTGTTTTTTCATAAGTGATGAGGTGAGAACGACTCCGACGGCGATTTTGTTTTTGCAAAAGGTCCAACATTTCCTTTGTATTTTTCCCGAAATCTAGACTTTTATACGACATTTTGGAATTTCGATATATGAGCTAAACTGCATCAGCAAATATTTTTCAGAGTATCACGTCGACGTCAACTGATACATCAGAGAATACGAAACATTAGGAAACACAATTGATCGTACATAGTTTCAGTGGACGCTTGGGCGTCATCCTCAGTCAATCTAACCTAACCTATTTTCCACTGAGATTCTCAAGTTTTTATGTTTCGTCTGCTCTATTCGGTTAACTCCACTAAATGTTTCTTACTTGCTTTTTCATCTTCCGAAAACACTGTGATGGGAATTGTCATTGGTTTTGTTTGTTGAAGGCATTTTGAATGATGTTTCACTTTTGATGGTGATGATGACAAGTGTTGATGATAGAAAATTGTATTTAAAGCTAAAGATGAGTGTGAATGAGAAATGATGAGGAAGATAAAGATGCGCGCACCACACAAACACACTCACAATGGGAAATCGTTCACAATCGTCCGGGAAGCGTGTGCGGAGCGATGACAAGGAATGCGAGTATTTTATGCGTTCTTATTTTATCCTTTGAAACTACGATGGCTTTGGACCACTACTGAAAGCAGTGGAATAAAGAACGAACGACAAAAAAAAACCAAAAATAAAATGTCAAATGTAACGATTCCTCGCATGAAAGATGGTCTATTAATGGTCTTGCCACCAAAGTATTCGAATTCTCCTGATAGTCCTGCAAGCTCCTCTCCATTCGTGTTAGACTCCTGTCTCTTGCCTGCCTGCATGGTTTACTGTCCATCGTGAATGACAATTTGATGAACTAATGGGAAAACTTAAGTAGATACGTCCGCACGAGAGTATCTTTGCGGATTGCCATTCGGATTCCGATTCGGATTGATTCAGTATTCAACAGTAAAAAGGATATCAACGACAGAAACCCGTGGGTGGATTCTTCATGTGGAAGTGGCAAGAAAGTGAAGTGTATTTCAATAACACTTTAAATCTCACGGACTACAAGTGATGCTTGGTATGTCGTGTGGAAAGGTTTCACACGTTTACGTGGTGTAGTGTTGGCAAATGTTTTTGTGGTATTTGATTTTCAGTGATTACAAATCACAGCTACACAATTTACCGAATTTTGTTTTCGCAATTTTTATATGATCGCCTTGCAGGGAGAAGGGTATGTACATATAATTAGTTACTAAAAAGAATAGGAGCATCCTAAGACTCGATATATTTAAGGGGGAATCGGCTTTATCACTAATCACTACCTATAAATCTACCTAATGTCAAGAGAACTCTAACGAACTAAAAGGATGGAGTTAGGTGGCGGCGTAGGCTAAGTTACAGTCAGTAGGTACATTCATAACTTTCTTAATAAGATACGCATTCCAGATGTCCAAACAGTCCGGGATTGGGGGCCTACAAAGATTAGAGACGGACACACACAATAATGAACACAAGACTCTGGCCAAACCCAAAATCTGGGATCTTCCTAACAAAGCATACCTCGACGGCCCATTATGACGCTGCTTCCGTTTTCTCTCTAAAAGCAAAACCACGACGTATTACTTCCAGGCAATGCGTCTGTCAACACCGTACGATAAGACTTTTCTGCGAATTCCGAACCATCTTGGTCAACCCGGCCTTGACTTCTCTCAAATGAGGCAGAAAATTCATCCTCTCTCCCATGGTTATACCACGATATTTGACTTGCGTCGCATATTCAGATATGACTAACATCGCCAAAACAGCGTGCCTTTAAGCACCACCGAGGACTTCTCCACCGAAACCTAAACGCCAACTCGTGCGATTCACTCACCGACAGTATTGATGGCCTCCACATCTTTTCTCTCCAGCTCAGCACTAGACTGGCCATTGATCAAGATGAGGATATCATATCGCCATAGGTACTCAGTTTGTAGGACACGGCAGGTGACTGTCAAAAGAAATTCATAATAAGGTTCCAAATCAGTGGACCACAGGTAGAACCCAGGGGAGAGCCACGAACCACTTCTTTTCAGACTGCGGGGCTGGGACCTACCACACATACTTTTCCAAAGCCTAAGATCACGACAACCAATATGGTGAGCATACAATCCCAAAAGAGATTGCCAAATGCATCCTGGAAGTCAACGAAAAATGGCCAGTACGTACTTGAACGTCAAAGCCAAACTGCAGACACTCAAAAGCGGTCTCATCAGTGCACACCTTCAGCCGTGACATCATTACTCCCTCGAGTACTATTTCAAATACTGAGAGGAGACTGATGATTTGCTAAGATCGAAGATCACTTCTAACAATATCAGCAGACTTCAGAAGTACAAAACTAGTAAACAGTATGTTTAACTGCTCAGCCATCTCGGTAAGAGTTCTGCGGCAGTTGCGGGCTGTTTGAGATTTTAGGGATATGACCTTTAGGGAATTGATTGTAGCCTGAATTTCAGAGTAAATGACAACGCCAATGTTGGTCAATACATTTTTCGGTTTTATAGACACTATACTCTATAAGCTATATCAACTCGTAGTTCTTTACTGTGCACTCCGAAGTCAACCTTATCATCAAGCTTCGACCCGTCTGCGTAGAAGTGGAGATGTTTTTTATTTCATGGTGTTCTGCTAACCCATTCCTCTCTGGCAGGTATCTTAATGGTGAAGTTCCTCCCGAAGGTGCTATAAAAAGCTTCCAGGTATTTCACCATATCTACAGTAAAACCATCCGTACCTGACGATTTTCTACTTCTCTGCCGAAACCTCACATCTTTCCAGGATTGAAGTATCATTCAACTATCTCATGAGGATGAGAAATATAACCACCAACAGTTTTCCATGCTTTCCCCCAAAACTGTAGCGTATTCATCCCCTTACCCACAAGAAAACACACGGAGACGCACTGCTTGTCTTGTACTCGGCAAATCTTCTAAACCATCCCCTCTCCTAAGATGTCTTTCCTCACTCCTAACATGTTTTTGTACGTCCGAGGAGCCATCAATTCAAAATTGGAATGTTTGGCCCTCTGAAATCGCTTCCGAAGGCGCCGGACGTTCCTCCGCATTACATATACCTCCTGGATCCGCCATTTATCAACGTATCAGTCCAATATGCTACCTGGCCAGTTAACGTCATCTATAAGCGTCTCAAAGACAGCCTCCCTAACACACTCTGCATAGTAGCGCCAATCCTCGTTACGATCCTACGTACCAATACCGTTCAGTCTCATCTCATTTAAACCTGTACGCAGTCATTGTCGTCCTATTTGAAGCAGTCACGCCTATGTCACTGACTCCATTAGGCCCGTCAAAGGAATACGATTAGCTTGGTTCATTAACGACAAAAATGTCCTTCGATATCATCCACTCGGATAGCATCTCTCCTTATATAAGGTTCTGATGCCCAAACGAATGTCGGGACATTTTCTAATCCACATACCAGAGGATACATTTGCAGTTGGCAGCTTTTATCTCCTGCTAAAAAGAACTAGTATCGTCTTGGTCGGCTTTACCCCAAGACCATTATCGGAAGCACATCTTGCGGTTGAATGTGATCTTCAACAACAACAGTTGTCTTAGAGGCAACTGTTGTGGATTGTCTCTATGAGTTCTCGGAAACTTCACTCTAACAGCTATTGCTACGTCATCTGCATAGGTAATAACATTGACAGTCATATATTTCACAGGAAGCAGAATATTGTTCATTGGGATAGATTCCAAAGCAGAGGAGACAGAATATTCCTTTGGGGCTTTCCCCTGATGACAAATCTGTGTTAGTTGCTGCTAGCTGAAATGCGTCTCTCAGTCAGATGGTTATAAATGAACCTGCGTATACTTCTATCAACCCTTCAGGGTTGCTAGAGCGGTAATTATAGCTGCTGGATTTATGTTATTGAAGGCCCTTCTATATCTAAGAAAGCTACTAAAGTATAGAAAGCTACCATAATATATATAACAGAGGGAGAGGTCCTTCAATAAAGCTGACTAGATCATGCCGTGTCGGCACCATTTCGGTGAATTTACCCTTGTTGTTGATTGGACAGTAGCCTATGATAAGTTATAGTCTTAAGGTAACTATATATTATTCTCTCCCGGGTTTTAAGGAGAAATTACGATAGACTAATAGGCCGGAAATGCTTAGCTCATGTATGGGACGGATTTACCGTTGTTGGGCCAACAAAAACCTTCGTTCCGCTCCATTTTGTGGGTACATAGGCATGCATGATGCAACAATCGCAGAGCTCCCTGAGCCACTGCTCTACTGATGAAACATAGTCTGGTCCTGAATTCTGTATTCTTGTACCTTCCAATTGATGCTCTTCAATGGAATTTCCAACTGAAGGATCTAGTTCCTCTTCAGATATGTCTGGAAAATGTGTATTCAGGAGCACTCCCAGCGATTTCGCACTAGACGTCATTCAAGAACTATCATCTTTATTGATGTAGTCAATAGTGGAAGATGTTGAGAATATAATATTCTGTAGCCCTGAGGCTTCGTATGAGCTTTCTACGCTGTTGCAGAAGTTTATCCAGGATTTATTTCCTTACCACAACTTACATAGGCTATGGAGGTCGTCGCGTGCCCTTTGGGCAAATTTTGGGACCTGAGGCTTGTATCAAGCAGTTTGGGGTTGCCTTGACTCATTTCACAAATTTCTTTATATCCCCATTATTTCACATCTTAATTTTTGTTTCTTTTTGTAAGAAAACCGTTGAATGTGTTAATAATCTGCCTTAATAATATTGTTTGAGAAGGTGGAGCTATGAGTCTTCTCATTTATGAAAATATTTTCGACGCCAACGCGTGCGATTCACTCACCGACTGTATTGATGGCCTCCACATTTTTTCTCACCAGCTTAGCACGAGACTGGCCTTCGATCAAGATGAGGATCGAAATATGCACGCAGTTTGCAGGACACGTCGAATGACTGTCAAAAGGAATTCATAATAAGGTTCCAAATCAGTGGACCACCGGTAGAACCCTGTTGACTGCCACGAGCCACTTCTCACATCTTTACTGGATTGAAGTATCAGTCAATCTCTCATGAGGATGGGAAAATATAAACGGCTGCGTCCCTGGAAATATAAACCCTAACAGTTTCCCATGCTTTCCCCCAAGACTTTAGTGTATTCATCCCCTTACCCACAAGAAAACATACGAAGACGCACAGCCTGTCTTGTGCTCGACAAATCAGGAATTCCTACATATGCCCTGGGCCGAGACTCGATGCCCACTTTTTAACAACATTCAGTGCCGCACCAGCCCACATTTCACCAATCTTCTTTAATGCGCCGCAGTAGCACTTAACAAAGCGAATTTTACTCAACTGGATCCATTTATCGTGGCCCTAATACCAGCCTGCGTAGTCACAGTCGGGAGTTGGACCCGACAGCTCCTTAAGAACATCAGAGAAAATAGAGGACAGTTCGCAGACAGGTTTTACCACTGGCCATTTTGAATTTTCTGGAAGCCGGAGGTTGTTCTGGAGAGCGCAGCCTTTTAACATTCTGCTGTTTTATGGATGTTTACCAAGATAGATATTCCTGTTCTTCAAGATAGATATTCTGTCTGCTTGTTGGACATGACATGGGCATGGCAACTTCGCCCTTGAAGTGTTAGCAACTATTACTATGTGAGGAATTTCAGAAGATTCGAGTAAGAGGTATATAAGTTATTAAATAACACTACGCAACAAAAAAAATTTTTGTTGTGTCCTAGACCTAAAAATTTTTTTTTGTATAGATTGTGGCATACTGTTATATAAAATCAAAACAAAAAAATTTTTTTATGCATAAATATTTTTTTAAAAAAATTTTTATTAAAGATACTGTTATCGTCGAAGGAGCCCTCAGTATTTCCACTATAATTTTTGAAGTACGAGTATATGCCAGATCAGGTCGACTTATATGTTCAATTGAAGCTATTAATGTGGGCTTCCAATGTTGGAAATATCTATTTCACTTAGAAACAGTGGTTTAGTAACAGTCATTAAACAAATTGGAAAAAGTAGATTTTTAAAAAAAAAATCCTGGGACAAAAATAAACATAAAAAATAGAAAAAAATCAAAAACAATTATTTTATTTTATTTTTAAAAGCTTGCATCTTTTCGAAGAAAATAATGGCTATTCGAAAAAAATCTATGGATAAATGTAGAAATTATAGGCCTTTTGGTAGAGGTAAGAGAATTTAAAGAAATCTTTTTTTTTTAATTTCTGTTTAAATAGTGATTTTATTTACTACTTTTATTTATATTATGTATATTTGAGTTTATTTACATGAACAAGTTTCACTAGAAGTAATTGTGAGTTCTTTGTTAACGTTTGAAGATTTCTGAATCGGTTTCTCTAATGAGGAACCAAATATAATCTCCCATCATTCTTTCATCCCAGTGCCCTTGGTAACGCCGCTCGATATACTTCAATTCTTGGTGAAACCTTTCGCCATGTTCGACACTTACGTCGCCAAGATTCTCGGGGAAAAAGTTTAAATGAAAATGCAAGAAATGAATTTTGAGGAAAATATTTACACCTGTTGAAATACATAAAGCGAAAAATAAGTTGGAAGAATACATACATATGTGTTATATACATAAATATAAAAAAAATATATTTCTAAGCAATTTTTTCATAATTTTTTAACAAATTATTAATCACTGTTTCATATTGTGGGCTTTTATTGGATCCAAGGAAATTTGATACTACAAGCTTAAACGACCTCCATGCTGCAATTTCATCAGACGTCAAATATGATTCGAAATTCACTGCTTTCATCAGTTTCCCTATTTTAGGCCCATCAAAAACTCCTTCTTCGATTTTTTGAAAAGAACGACTTTTAAATAAACTTTTTAAATATGAGAGTAAATTGCCATCTTTCCTTAAGGCTTTTTAAAAATGTTGTTAAAGAGCCCCAGCTTAATATGCAGTGGTGGCAAAATATCGGCTATCCCAGAGGCATAACATACCAATATTTTATGTATTTTATCAATTTAGCTTAGTGTTGATGGCATGAGCAATGGGATCGACGGTTTCTGATTTCCGTTGTGCATAAGTACTGCTTTCAAACTTTCTTTACTGCTGTCAACAAATAACCGCCATTCCTTTGAATTGTATGTTTGATTAAGTTCCTCGAACAATCCGGGAATGTCCTTGCAAAAGCATCTGTTATCCACAGTTGTATTAAATTGTTTGTAAGGTATATCACGGACTATATAATATGATATGTTAACATCTGGGGCCAAAATATTGTACTGTTTCATCCCAGATGCAAGTAGTTCTGCCTTATCTTTGGTCAGTTCCAAACCTCTCACTAGATCAATGAGTTGAAACTGAGTTAAAAGCGATGACTTCTGACTCTAGTCCATCGAGTAAGATTTACATGGCACGAATTACACAAAAGACTAGGTGTCCACGGTTCGTTCATATTTTTAACTCGTATACCAAAATATTACACATATATTTCTTCTATTATTTTACTAAACGCACGTCGATTTTTATACCCCACACCACACTGTGGTACAGCGTATTATAAGTTTGTTTCACGGCAGATGTTTGTAACACCAGAAAATAACACAGCTAGACCCACCTTAAAGTATACCGATCGACTCAGAATCACTAGCTGAGTCGATTTAACGATGTCCGTCCGTCCGTCCGTCTGTCCATGTAAAGTTGTTCGTCGACTACAGGTCGCAATTTCACTCCGATCGTTCTGAAATTTTGCAGTTTAGAGTATTTCGCGGCTGTTAAGATCGCTATTGAATTTGGTTGAAATCGGTTCAGATTTAGATATAGCTCCCATATATATGTTTCGTCCGATTTGGCCATTTAGTCCAATAAAAGCTGTATTTTACATCCAATCGTTTTGAAATTTAGAATGGTAGAGTTTCTTGATCCATGAACCAACATTGCCGAATTTGAAGAAAATCGGTTAAGATTTAGCTATAGCTCCCATATATATGTTTCGTCCGATGTGGCCCTTTAGTCCTATAGAAGCTGTATTTTACATCCAATCATTTTGAAATTTAGAATGGTAGAGTTTCTTGATCCATGAACCAACACTACCGAATTTTAAGAAAATCGGTTCAGATTTAGATATAGCTCCCATATATATGTTTCGTCCGATTTGGCCATTTAGTCCTATGAAAGCTGTATTGTACATCCAATCGTTTTGAAATTTAGAATGGTAGAGTTTCTTGATCCATGAACCAACATTGCCGAATTTGAAGAAAATCGGTTAAGATTTAGCTATAGCTCCCATATATATGTTTCGTCCGATTTGGCCCTTTAGTCCTGAATATGCTGTATTCTACATCCAATCATTTTGAAATTTAGAATGGTAGAGTTTCTTGATCCATGAACCAACACTACCGAATTTTAAGAAAATCGGTTAAGATTTAGCTATAGCTCCCATATATATGTTTCATCCGATTTGGCTCTTTAGATCCAATCGTTTTTATACCCTACACCACACTGTGGTACAGGGTATTATTTAAGTATAAAATGTCCCAAAAGTAAATTTATGTAAACAATTTATACATGAATTACAAAATTTATATGTCAGAGTTATTCAATATTACGAGAGTGGTGTAGTGTATTATATAGCCGGCACCGCCCGACTTTAGCCTTTCCTTACTGGTTTTAATTACATATTTTCCGCAGATGTAGCAGAAATTGTCGGGATCATTTACACATTGAAAAGTTCTTTGCCTTTTACTCATACTTCGAAATATAACTTGTAATATTTTTCAGAAAATCGACTTATCTCTTTAAGGCGCTGAATTACACTAATTTATTAATAAGAAATTTCATTCATAAATTCCGGGTTTAGGTTCATAAGTTGCAGTACCTGTAGCCGACATATAGTTTGCTTCGAAAGTAGACACCCAATATGTTCAAGACTGCCGCGTACTACTTTGTATTGCGTACATACATATAATTTTACTACCTGTATATACGACTGGGATGTCCATGCCCCTAAAAGGCGTAACTGAATGGAAACCTCATAAATAAAAAACCACAAATATTGTTGAATGACCCTCTATCTGAGCGGATCTCATCCAATATAACTCTCACATTGCATATCATGTTTTATGGAGGGTTAGGAACGGCCATAAAACCTCGCCCTCTCTATAATTTTATAATGTCTGACATCAATCCTCATAAAATAAAATCCAAGTGCAATGTCTCTTATATGTCTCTCTCACATATGGCGTATTCAATATAAGCAAAAACATCATTTAAAAACGAAAAAATATGAAACAAGATTTTTTTGAATTTCCCTGACATTTACAAAATGGCTCATAACTTTTACATCTATCCAGAGATTCTTCAAATAGACAGAGTTTTCTTCGTTATCATGCAGGCTTTTTAAAAATATGATAAAATAATTTTTTCGATTTTTTTTCTATTTTTTATGTTTTTTTTTGTACCAGGAAAAAGTGTTTTTTTTTTTAATAATTTGTTTCTCATATTTTTGACGACTGTTACTAAACCAAAGATTCTACGTGAAATCGATATTTGCAGCATATGTAAGCCTCATAATTCCCTGAATGTACTTTCCATGAAAGCTAGAAATTGGAAAAAAAAATGTACATACAAATTTTTTTAAATATTTTTTTCGCGTTTGTGACACCTAATTGCACCAGAAACTGTTATCCACATCCCTTGGACAAAAATTTTGTTGCATAGTGTAATCAATATTTCACTAAATGTTTACCATTTCTGGGAGAGGTACTAGAAGGAGTGGGCCAATATGGCCCATC
The DNA here is from genome assembly GCA_963930755.1 of Eudasyphora cyanicolor. Lineage (NCBI taxonomy): Eukaryota > Metazoa > Arthropoda > Insecta > Diptera > Muscidae > Eudasyphora > Eudasyphora cyanicolor. The sequence goes on along the minus strand of OZ005734.1, from coordinate 198,354,050 downwards.
TTTGAACATATCCGCAGATAGAGACAAATATAACCGTATACCAAATTTTTAGTCAATCGGCTAATCCTTTCAAGAGTTATCGTGCGCACCAGCCAGCAAACGGACGGACGGACATTACTCAAATGACTTAAAATTACCCAAATCGAATTTCCGCCAAACATACTTGGGTTCATAGTAAACTCCTTCGATGTGTTACACTTTTTGCTCGATATATACCCTCCTCTCTAAGGTGAGGGGATCAAAACAGAGAGCTAAGTCGTAAGGAAGCCCCATTAAAGAAAAATAAAAATTGATTTTTCTCAAAAGCATGACTTTCGACACAGGATATTATAGCAAAAAAGTTTAGCACAAACTGTTACCGCAAAAACAATTTAAAAAAGTCCGACCCTATGTTTTCGTTAATTATTATAAAATATTCATTTGGATTTTCATCCATTTATGGGATGTGAACCATTGCAAGTTTCTTACGTAGTTGCATGTGAATATGTTCCCATCTCCAAGAAATATATTTAAATGAACAATTTTAAATTGGTGCTGAAAATCATTAAAGAATATCCCTAGTAGTACGACCAAAGATAATTCTAAAAAGTAGAACTAATATAGGATATAGGCATAGTCCAACGTACGAATATGTCATCTGATAGCAATGTAAATGAGTGACTGAATTCTCTCACAATTGGCATTCGATTATTTTCGAAATGTTGCGAAAACATTTGAAAAAAAAACAAGAAAAATCCCCAACCGACATTCAAATGAAAATCGCCCAAAAATGCGGGTAAAACTTAATATTCTCAATAACAAGAAAAGAAATTCAACTCGTTTTCTGGTTTTGTTTTTTTTTGTATATCTTCTCTCCTCTTTCTCCCCCTCTTTCCTTGGTAGATGTGTATAAAAGAATCCTTTCGTACTTCCATATTAAAAAGTATTTGCATATATTTAAAGGACGACAGAGAATACGACTGGGAGTTCCAATGTGTGCTCGACAGTGTGTATGTTTGTGGATGAATGTGGAACAATTTCATTTGCAACCATTATTATCCATTTGCTCACAGTTTATACTCGTAAAAGAAAAGATTATAGTACCGGGTTGGCCCCTGTGGATGGACAGACGGACGGACAGACAAATGTATGAACGATCTATTATCTCGGTACAAGATATGTACACAGATATTGGGTGAGATTGTACCAATGTTGCTAGGAGGAGTGAAGTGAGTATGTCCTTCTCCTCCTCTGTGTGGCACACATGCCATCGTGTCGATGATGGCGACCAATAAAGGGTTTTATCGAAACGAAACAAACACTGGAATGTCTGCCATGTTTAACGCTTTTCTTTATGATGAAACATGGAAAAATGTCTAAATCTTTACATAACATTTGAGGACACACATACTCACACTAAGATAATTTCAATACTTTTTTGCGATTATTTTCTTTTTGTTCTTGTTTTTCTACAGAAAAACTTTGTGCTGCTAAAAATATTACAAAATCGAAATAAGTGTTCACTCGCCCCTCTCCACTTATTGTAAATAGCATGTTTCTCTAATGGACCATATCAATAAAAGAAAAAGAAGAAGAAAAAACAAAGTTTTGAATACTAAACAACAAATCTAACGAACATGTTTGTGAAAGAAGTTAAAGACTGTTTAGACACAGTCTAAACATCAAAGATAACAGACACACAAAGTTGTCATTGTTTGTAACCCTTTCCTCTCTCAATTTTCTTCCTCACACATGGAAATATGTGATGAATTTTATAATCAACACCCCACTGTGGCGGTGACAAGCGACATAGAAAACCTCTATATTACAAACTTGTCTCAGCTTAAATTATGTATTTGCAAAAAAAAACTTAAATGTAAACCAGTAAGGAAAGGCTAAAGTCGGGCGGTGCCGACTATATAATACCCTACACCACTCTCGTAATATTGAATAACTCTGATATATAAATTTTGTAATTCATGTATAAATTGTTTACATAAATTTACTTTTGGGACATTTTATACTTAAATAATACCCTGTACCACAGTGTGGTGTAGGGTATAAAAACGATTGGATCTAAAGAGCCAAATCGGATGAAACATATATATGGGAGCTATAGCTAAATCTTTACCGATTTTCTTCAAATTCAGCAATGTTGGTTCATGAATCAAGAAACTCTACCATTCTAAATTTCAAAACGATTGGATGTAAAATATAGCTTCTATAGAACTAAAGGGCCAAATCGGACGAAACATATATATGGGAGCTATAGCTAAGTCTTAACCGATTTTCTTCAAGTTCGGTAGTATTGGTTCATGGATCAAGAAACTCTACCATTCTAAATTTCAAAACGATTGGATGTAAAATACAGCTTTTATAGGACTAAAGGGCCAAATCGGACGAAACATATATATGGGAGCTATAGCTAAATCTTAACCGATTTTCTTCAAATTCGGCAGTGTTGGTTCATGGATCAAGAAACTCTACCATTCTAAATTTCAAAATGATTGGATGTAAAATACAGCTTCTACAGGACTAAAGGGCCAAATCGGACGAAACATATATATGGGAGCTATAGCTAAATCTTAACCGATTTTCTTCAAATTCGGCAATGTTGGTTCATGGATCAAGAAACTCTACCGTTCTAAATTTCAAAACGATTGGATGTAAAATACAGGTTTTATAGGACTAAATGGCCAAATCGGACGAAACATATATATGGGAGCTATAGCTAAATCTTAACCGATTTTCTTCAAATTCGGTAGTGTTGGTTCATGGATCAAGAAACTCTACCATTCTAAATTTCAAAACGATCGGATGTAAAATTCAGCTTCTATAGGACTAAAGGGCCAAATCGGACGAAAGATATATATGGGAGCTATATCTAAATCTTAACCGATTTCAACCAAATTCAATAGCGATCTTAACAGCCGCAAAATACTCTAAACTGCAAAATTTCAGAACGATCGGAGTGAAATTGCGACCTGTAGTCGACGAACAACTTTACATGGACAGACGGACGGACGGACGGACAGACATCGTTAAATCGACTCAGCTAGTGATTCTGAGTCGATCGGTATACTTTAAGGTGGGTCTAGCTGTGTTATTTTCAGGTGTTACAAACATCTGCCGTGAAACAAACTTATAATACCACAGTGTGGTGTAGGGTATAATGATCTTTTAAAGAAGGGAAATGACTCTTAGCTACAAACTAAAAAAAAAATAAAAGCTAAGGCCATACAGGATACAAATACTATCTCTGCAGGATACAAATATTATCCCTGCTGCATTTTTTTTAATTAACCCTTTCTCTCAATTAATTTGATGCCAGCTTCATATCCCCATAACCCTAAAAAAACAAATCGCCGATATTTATACCCGACACCACACTGTGGTACAGGGTATTATGACTTTTTGTATTAGTTTGTAACACCAAAAAAAAACAAAGAGACAGACCCTTGTTTATTATACCGATATGCATAGAATCACTTTTTGAGTCGATTTACCCATGTCCGTCTGTCCATCCGTCCGTCTGTCTGCTCATTATTGTATTCTTGTTATCAAAGTGAAGGTCGCAATTATGAAGCGATCTTTACGAAAATTGGTACAGAGGTATTTCATAGACTAGGGACAATAGGGAGGATATCGGTCCATGTGTTGATATAACCCCCATATAAAGGTCCGCACCGACGTCACTTCTTGACACTCTAGGGAAAACATTTTTCAATTGATCTGGCTGAAATTTAAGAATTTACACTTTATATTGCATGTAATCGTTCCTTGTAAAAATGGTTCAAAGCGGTCCATGTTTTGGTATAGCCCCATATAAAGGTACCCACCGATGCCACTTCTTGACTCTCTACAGAACGGATACTTCAATTGATCTGGATGAAATTTAAGAATTCATACTATATATTGGACCTAATCGTCCGAATGGGTTACATATGTACATGTTTTTATAGAGCCCCCATATAAAGGTACTCACCGATGTTACTTTTTGACACATCAATGACATTTAAGAATTAAAACTTCATATTGGACCTAGTCATCTTTGGTACAAATTGGATCAAATCTTGTCATTCTAGGGGACGCATTTTTATCCCCTCACCTTAGAGAGGAGAGTATATATCATTTGCTACGAGCCAAAAGTGTAAAACATCGAAGGAGTGACCTAAGACCCTAAGTATATTCGGCGGATATCCGTTTTGGGTCATTTTAAGTCGAATGAGCAATGTCCGTCCGTCCGTTTGTCTGTCTGTCTGCTGGCTGGTGCGCAGGATAACTCTCGAAAGGAGTAACCAATTGATTTAAAGTTTGCTATGTGATAATATTTTTTTTCTATCTCCGGCTAAGTTCGAAGATGGGCCATATTGGTCCACTCCTTCTAGTACCTCCCACACAAAGGGTTAATATTTAGTGAAATATTGATTATTTAATAACTTCTATACTACTTATTTGAATCCTCTGAAATTATTAGTTTATTAGTCACAATTGTATTAGTTTATTAGTCACTATTGCCTCGAGAAAAAAAGGCGAAGTTGCCACGCCCCTTTTTGTACCTCCTGCACTAATGGACAATTTTGAACCAAAAGTTAATAGCATATAACTTTATTACCAGTGCATACAAAGACTTGACATTTCGTACAGTGCAGTGCTTTTTTAGTACCTAGAGTCTAGAGAAAAGTGTCCGTAATTGTTACCCCCTTTTGGTACCTCCCCATTTTACACCAAAAGGTAACAGCTTATAACTTTAATATCAGTGCATATAAATACTTGCAATTTTGTTTTAATGCTAAGTTTAAGTTTAATGCTTTTATAGTATCTACAGTCCAGAGAAAAGTGACCGTCATTGGGAAGTGCCTTTTGGATCCTCCCACAAAATTGGAGCATTTTGTACCAAAAGTAAACAGCTTTTAACTGTAATACCAGTTCATACTTTAAAGATATCAAAGACAATTGAAATTAATAATAACACAGTGCGACAGTCCAAAAACCAAAAACTGCGATACTATTTTTCTTCTAGGTCTTGGCGAGTAAAACAACGTTTGTTCTACGAAAATTGCCGGACACCGCCAAAATCCGGATTTACGGGTAAAAAACCGATTTTCTTGCCTTACTTCACATTAACGCCTATAACATTGTTAATTATTAACCCATTTTCAACCTCTAAAAGAATTTGAAAAGAAGAGAATTAGACCTTTCGAAAGATATATATTTTGTATATATAGTATATTTGTATTTTTTTTTTAAATTAAATTATTATCGACTTAAATTGCATTTAATAACTTGAAATTATGCACTGGTATTAAATCTATAAGTTGCGAGGTACCAACAGAGGCCTGTCAATGACGCCCACTTTTCTCTGGACTTTAGGTCCTGTAAAAGCATTACACTGTACAAAATTTCAAGTATTTGTATGCACTGATGTTAAAGCTATAATCAGTTAACTTTTGGTGCAAAGTGGTCCATTTGGGTGGGAGGTACCAAAAGGGGCGTGGCAACTTCGCCCATTTTTCTCGAGGTGATATCGACTATTAAACTAATTCTATGTGTGAAATTTCAGAAGATTCTAGTTAGTAGTATAGAAGTAATTAAAGAATCAATAGTTCACTAAATTTTAACCCCCTTTAACCCTAGAAGGACTTGACCAATATGGCCCAACTTTGAACTTAGCCGGAGATAGAGAAAAATATTACCGCATACAAAATTTGAAGTCAATCGGTTACTTCTTTCGAGAGTTATCGTGCGCACCACCGGCAGACCGACAGACAGACGGACGGACATTGTTGAAATGACTTAAAATGACCCAAATCGAATTTCCACCTTAGGTCACTCCTTCGATGTGTTACACTTTTGGCTCGTAGTAAATGATATATACCCTACTCTCTAAGGTGAGGGGATAAAAAATATTTTTTTTAGCCAACTAAAAATGGATTATTTTAAGTAGGAATGTAACGAAAGTGACCTTAGCGAAAGCGAACACGAATACGAATATTAAAATATATTTCTTGCGAATGCGAAAGCGAATAGTAAAATATGAATTTTTGGGAAAGCGAATGCGAATAATAGTTTGACCCTTTAGTACCAACAAATTTAAGGAACTGAATTGATACTTTTTCAGGATATTCAAGTATTAAGAATGTTTTCCATATTTTTAACTCCTGTTACCACAATGACAAACATATTTTTCAACTGTTTTGAAGAGAAGTGGCAGAGGTTTTCATTGGTATGTATATCTTCAAATTGTGTAAAGGGAATAAGCAGTTTTAACACTTTTAACAAATGGAAGCGAATGCTGAAATATATTTTTGCGAAAGCGAATAATCCAAAGATGGTTTTTGCGAATGAGAATGCGAAAGCAAATGTTAAAATTATGCGAATAATTCGAGTTCGCATATGCGAATGCGAATATTCGTTACATCCCTGATTTTAAGCAGAGAATCGATATGCAAAATTATTTTGATATCGATATTTGTGAACCATAGAAAGTATTCCATTTGAACTGGCATGAACCATATATGATAAGCTATGGGCCAAAAGTGTAACACATCGAAGGAGTGACCCTAAGTGTTTTTGGTTGAAATCCGTTTTAGGGTGGTCCCATCATTAGGAGACCTAACATATAGATGGCGGTGTTACTTAGAAAAAAAATACTTTCGTGAAAAGTGGCAACCTTCTAAATCAACGTTTTAAGTTTCGAGGCGCTACGTTATTTATTTTTTTTAGCAAAGTGAATTTGTAAACACGAAAAAAATTTTCTTGTTTCCAAACTTGAAAAAATAGCTCGGCGGAAAAAGATTTGCCAGCAATGAAGAGGTGGAGGTTACGGTTTATGGCTTTTTTTTCGGGAGCTAGACAGTTCTTAATATAAACAGGGTATCGGAGCTATTGAAAATCACGGGAAAAGTGCATCGAGCTAAAAGAAGATTATGTTGAGAAATAATGAAAAATGTTCCCAAATTTGTTTTGTGTTCTTTGTTAGGTCAGCTAATTTTAGGACCGCCCTTGTATATGCCAAATCGGAATGAGTGAGTGCGTCAAGTGAGTCACTTTTAAAAAGCCATTGTCTTCTTATCGGGATGAAACTTGTTTAATCCTATAGGATAGTAAGTTTTAACACAAAATATCAACGAGATCGGTTAAGAACCGTCCGAGTTGGAGGGTGTTGAATTTTGAAATTATGGTCATTTTGGTAAAGCATATAACTGATAACACTCTTGCTCTTGTATTTAGAAAATTTTGTCCAAAGTTTTTTCGAAAGATTGAAATTATTTTAAAAAAAATAACAATTTTTTTTTGGATTTTTTTTTACGAAAATGAAACTTGTTTCTGCCGAATGTGTTTTTTTGCCGAACTGAAAGCTGTACAGTTTGAGGCAAACTCGTTAAAAAAATTAGCATTTATTGCTTAACCAAAGATGTTTAGGTGCGACCTCTACATGGGGACTATGTCAAAATGAGGACTGCTATGGTTAATAGTAGCACGAATATAAATAAAACACGAACTGCAAAATTCGACTGAAAAAATCGATTGGAAAATGTGGGATTTATGGCTTAAATAAAAATATTTAAGAGAGACTTCTTTATGAGGCATATAACAAAGTACATATAAACCGATTCGTGAAATTTTTGTTGTGATAAATTCTTATTAAAATAGAAGTCAAACTGTGAAGTTTCAGCTAAATTGCTTTGAAAATGAGGATGGGGTGTATTTATTTGTTCACTCCGTCTGTAAAACCTCGAAATATTTATCAAAGATCCCATAAAGTATGTATAAATATTCTTAATCGTCGTAAATTTCTAAGAGGATGGAATGCGATCTACGCTGGATGGTACAAAAGATTCCGCCGGCTTAAAGAAGCATATTTGGAAGCGACCTTTATAGAGCTTTATTGAAACATTAACCGACATGACTAATGATATACTCAGTTAGTGGAGGAGGGTATATATAATTTGCGACGGGTGTATCACATAGTATTTATGACCAACGATCCTACGAATGTTCGGCGGAAATCCAGTTTAGGACGTTTTAAGTCATTTGAGTAATGTCCGTCTGTCCTTCTGTCTGTCCGTCCGTTGGTCTGTCGGCTGGTGAGCAAGATAACTCTCGAAAGGAGTATCGCGTAGACTTCAAATTTTGTACTGTGGTACGGGGTATTATGACTTTGTGCATTTGTTTGTAACGCCCAAAAATAGAAGAAATAGAACCATAGTTTATTATACCGATCGTCATAGAATCAATTTTTGAGTCGATTTAGCCATGTCCGTCTGTCTGTCTGTCCATGTATTCTTGTAATCAAAGTGCAGGTCGTATTTATGGTCCGATTGTGATGAAATTTAGCACAGTGCTCTTTTTTGGCCCAAGGACGCTCCCTATTTATTATATATATTTGGTCAAAATCGGTTCAGATTTAGATATAGCCCCCATATATATGTTACCGCCGATTTGACATGTAAGCGCTGTAGAAACTGTATTTTATATCAGATCAGTACGAAATTTGGCAAAGAGAGTTCCCTTATTACATGAATGAACACTGCTAAATTCGGGGAAAATCGGTTCAGATTTAGATATAGTCCCCATATGTATGTTTCACCCGATTTGACATGTTAGCGCTATAGAAACCGTATTTTATATCCGATCTGTACGAAATTCGGCAGAGAGAGTTTTCTTGTTACGTGAATGAACACTAACCAAATTCGGAGAAAATCCGTTCAGATTTAGATATAGCCCCCATATATATGTTTCACCTGATTTGACATGTTAGCGCTGTAGAAACCGTATTTTATATCCGATCAGTACGAAATTCAACAGAGAGTGTTTTCGTATTACATGAATGAAAACTACAAAATGCGGGGAAATTCAGTTCAGATTTAGATACAGCCCCCATATATATGTTTGCAGGGTGGTGTAGGGTATTATATAGTCGGTCCCGCCCGACTTTAGCCTTTCCTTAGTGGTTTTTATTTACCATATTGGTCAACTCCTTCTAGTACCTCCCTCACAAAGAGTTAAGTTTTAATGACGTATTAATTCTCTAATAACTTATATACTTCATGTCCAAATGATATGTAATTTCAGCCATAGTAATAGATTATCTGTCGCTATGACCTTAATACAAATAGGTGAAGTGGTCCCACCTCTGTTGGTACCCCCACACGAGAGGACCATTTTGTAAAAAAAAAAATATTTTCTTATAAAATTAATACCAGTTCATGAGAGAGCTCTTTGAGAAATGCATACATTTTCAGTCTAGAGAATAAATGTTATAAGAATAAAAAATAACCTCCAGTCCAAGCCTTCGAAATGTCCAAAAAATAATGATTTGCATTTAAAGAATTTTTAGGCATATTTTAAAATTGATTTTTGTCTTGAAATGAATAATCGCAAAAGAAAAAACAACTGAAGACATTCGAAGGCTTTGTGGATTTCTATTCAATACAATTTATTTGCGATGGTGGAGGAGAGACTTTGGCAGAAGCCTAAGAAGAGGATGATTGTTTGTAGTCGACATTTGATTTAATGATGTGCCTGGAGGGCATTCGATTCATGTAATACAAAAAAGCTTTGCTGCAACTCCATACCATTTCATTCCAAGCCAAAGCAATGCAATTTTGTGATGTGGTGATGTGGAGCCTCGGTGACTTTGGCTTTGGCTGCAAGGGGACAAGGCAATGTTATCCGTTTCCCCATTCCGGGGGAGAAATAACCTTCTTTTGTCGCGTGACATTTTCTTAGTTCTTGGCGTCTAGGCATTTCATTGCATCTTTGCAAATTTCATCTTCCTTGGCTCTGCTACTCCTCCTCCTCCACAGTGAGTGAGTGAGTGAGCCATGGCTTTGATTTGGCGGTGGCGGTGATGGCGGTATTCATCATTATTCGTATTTTGAGAGAGAGCAAATCAAGGCTGGATTTTCATCTAGCACTTTTTTGCCATTTAATTTGCATCATTACCTTTAAAGACGACCACTGTGGAGGTCCTTGTCTCTATCTCTCTCCGTTCGTTGTTGTGGCCAATAGGCATAGGCGGACGGAGTGGATCAGAGAATGACACGAGTCCTTTGGCTAAAGGAATCACATTCACTTAATCACTGGAACAGTTTACTTTTGCTCTTTTGCCAGAATAATGGCAATTTATTCGTTTCCATTTTTATCCCCGTAATAATGATTTGATTGTTTGTTATTGTCATTGTTATAATATACCCCCGGTGTGGATGTAGATGGCGTTGTTGTCGACGTCTTCAGCATCAGCGTCTTCGTCATCATAATCATGCACGTAGTCGCGCGGAGTACCTTCACCTTGAATGGTGAACAACGAAAGGAGAAAAAAAAATTGCATCTTAACAATAGACCACCAAACAGCCGGACGTGCCTTGGCCACCATTGTTTGTGTCTGTCGCGGACAAGAAATGCGAATGAAATGGGTTTTTCTTCTCTTCAGAAAGAAGTCTTAAGAAAAAACTGTACCAGGCATGAGTATGGGAATAGGCCTATTACTCTGGCATTTCAGTTGTGATTAATTAAAACTAACATTGAAGAGATTTCCAGGCAGAGGTAAAGCAAGGTAGGAATTCTATGCAAATAACATTCTATTGTTGTGAATTGTTCAAAAAACATGTAATCAACATTTACTTCGTGAATTGTACTTAACAATAATACTTTTGGACTTTCGCCGAGGCCACATGACGAGCAAGGGCAAATATTAGTTACCAAATGTTGAACGTTTTTATATATTTTAAGCTTTTGTATAACGTTTTTAAATTCTATCTCATAGGTTCATAAAAATAATAATTCTACATGAAGCTATCAAAGAATTCGCTATCAAATCTACGGCTTCAGACATGCCCCAGATGATTACAAGAATACATGTATGGCCATGAATTCTTGTCCAGGGCGCAATTATTGTACGATGGCACTTCATATTGGAACACATGTTTTTTGTAGCCCAAGGATGTTCCCCTCATGAAAATGATAAAAGTCATTTCAGATTTACATATTTTACATCCTATCATTCTAACCTGTATCATATGTGTGTATACGTAGCATGTTCAAAAAATGTAGTATTTTTTCAAAACGTATTTATTCATTCATGAATATATATTTTGTCCCCTTCAAAGTAATTCCCCTCGGATATAGTACACTTCTGCCAAAGTTTTTTTCCAATCCTCGAAGCACTTCAAATAATCATTTTTTCTGATCTTGTTCAGCTCCTCCTTCGATGCCGTCTTTATCTCCTCAATCGTGGCGTAGCGTCGCCCTTTCATGGGCCTTTTCAGTTTTGGGAACAAAAAATAGTCACAGGGGGCTAGGTCAGGGGAATACGGCGGCTGCGGCACCACTACTGTGTTGTTTTTGGCGTTATCAGGGTGCAAAAGCCAGTTTTTGTTCTTCCACAAATCCGGGCGTTTTTGGCGGATTGCTTCGCGCAATTTGCGCATAACTTGCAGGTAATATTCTTTATTGACCGTACTACCATGTGGCAAGAACTAATAATAATGCACCACACCCCTGCAATCAAAGAAAACTGTGAGCAAAATATACGTTCGAAAGAACTTGGCGCGCTTTTTTCGATCATGGTTCATGCGGCAGCCATGATTCGTCACCAGTTATGACCCTCTGGAGCAAATTTGGGTCGTCACGGACCGAGTCCAACATCTCCTGAGCAATGTTATCGCGATGCTGTTTTTGGTCCAAATTGAGCAATTTTGGCACGAATTTAGAGGGGACCCGACTCATGCTCAAATCATTGGTTAAAATCGAATGGCACGAGCCAATCGATATGTTTAGATCCTCAGCAACTTCTCTAATGGTAATTCGTCGATTGGCCAATATTATTTTATTCTTTATACCCTACACCACACTGTGGTACAGGGTATTATAAGTTTGTTTCACGGCAGATGTTTGTAACACCTTAAAATAACACAGCTAGACCCACCTTAAAGTATACCGATCGACTCAAAATCACTAGCTGAGTCGATTTAACGATGTCTGTCCGCCCGTCCGTCCGTCCGTCTGTCCATGTAAAGTTGTTCGTCGACTACCGGTCGCAATTTCACTCCGATCGTTCTGAAATTTTGCGGTTTAGAGTATTTCGCGGCTGTTAAGATCGCCATTGAATTTGGTTGAAATCGGTTCAGATTTAGATATAGCTCCCATATATATCTTTCGTCCGATTTGGCCCTTTAGTCCTATAGAAGCTGTATTTTACATCCGATCGTTTTGAAATTTAGAATGGTAGAGTTTCTTGATCCATGAACCAACATTGCCGAATTAGAAGAAAATCGGTTAAGATTTAGCTATAGCTCCCATATATATGTTTCGTCCGATTTTGCTCTTTAGTCCTGTAGAAGCTGTATTTTACATCCAATCATTTTGAAATTTAGAATGGTAGAGTTTCTTGATCCATGAACCAACACTACCGAATTTGAAGAAAATCGGTTAAGATTTAGCTATAGCTCCCATATATACATATGTTTCATCCGATTTGGCTCTTTAGATCCAATCGTTTTTATACCCTGCACCACACTGTGTTACAGGGTATTATTTAAGTATAAAATGTCCCAAAGTAAATTTATGTAAACAATTTATACATGAATTACAAAATTTATATATCAGAGTTATTCAATATTACGAGAGTGGTGTAGGGTATTATATAGTCGGCACCGCCCGACTTTAGCCTTTCCTTACTGGTTTTTTTACTGAAGAAAAAAAATATTTTTTTGCACTTTTTCAGCACAACTTTCCGGAATTCGTTATTTTCCACTAACAATATTTGGCAAAATTGTACCCATGGTAAATCTGGACAACTTTTGTGAACGTATCAATACAATCTGAACGTGTCTAGGAACCCTAAATAGCTCAAAAATACCACATTGTACCTCAAAGATTTCGCTATTTTGTAACAAAAATGTTTTTTTTTTGGTGTAGGGTATGTTGAACAACTTTATAGAAAATATTAGGGCCAATATTTTTGTGGAACATTTTAACCTTCTAGCTGCCCCACATAACTGTAATTTTGGGCATATTTTAACAAATCGTAAAAAACACCCCTTAAAGTGGGGAGGGCGGGGATGAAATGTTCTACAAAAATATTTGTCAAAACATTTTCCTAACGGGTTTTCCAGTGTTTCGGACATTTGTTATATGTCATGATCTGTCATTTGTTTTTCATTGTATTCAGTAGTGTTTACAATTTCAACATGGAGAGATATACGCAAGAACAGCGTTTACAAATTATTCAGTTTTATTATCAAAATAATCGTTCTGCAATTGCAACTTTTCGTGAGCTAAGTCCTTTTTTTTTAAATCCAATAAAGACCCTTTCCAGTCGACCTACGACCTTGATACCCATGAGCAATATTTTAGCTCTCGTTAAGAGCTATCTTGCCATTGACTGCCATTGACCGATTGCGGCTACGTGCCACACAGCAAATGAAACAATTGAATTGTTGCGAGAAAAGTTTGGAGATTCGATTATTTCAAGAAATTGTGATATTGAATGGCCTCCAAGAAGTTGTGATTTAACACCATTAGACTATTTCTTGTGGGGTTATTTGAAGTCATTGGTTTTTCGGAGTAAACCAGACTCTCTTCAAGCTTTACAAGTCAATATTGAACGTGCCATTCATGACATACGACTTGATTTAATGGAAAAGGTGCTCGAAAATTGGGTTCATATCACTCAATATATGTATTAGAACACACCAAAGCCCAAAGCATAACACAAACGCCAAAACTGGTATCGTTATTGCTTCGAACATCTGGTCGTATGACTAACATTGCTGCCCGAACAGGCCAAGGACGGATTTTGACTGAAATTTGGTCTTTTTTAGTGTTTGTATTAAGATATGGGCTTTGGTGCATTCTGACAAATATAGTAAAATTTTGTGGTCAACATTTTTGTAGAACATTTCATCGCCGCCCTCCACCTTTTAAGAGGCATTTTTCACGATTTGTTAAAATTGGGCCAAAAATTTGAGTTATCCCACATAGCTAGAGGATTAATAGGTTCCACAAAAATATTGGCCTTAATATTTTTTTATAAAGTTGCTAAACATACACTAGACCAAAAAAATATTTTTGTTACATAACAGTGAAATACTAGCATTTTTGAGGTACAATGTGGTATTTTTGAGCTATTTAGGGAGCCTAGACACATTTAGATTGTATTGAAATGTTCACAAAAGTTGTTCAGATTTACCTTGGCTACAATTTTAAAATATTTCTAATTTCCAAATATTGTTAGAGAAAAATTACGAGTCCCTGAAAGTTATGCTGAAAAAAATTAAAAAAAATATTTTTTCCTTCACTTTTTCAAAAAAAAAGAGCGGGAAAATTTTTTTCGCATACAATTTTAAGAGACTTTGTTCAGCATATTCTTAGCTATTTTATTGCCAAATATAGATAAGCGGTATCACCAAGTCTGAATTAGTTGTTGGACAAAGCTGGTGACACCTTTTATAGATGCGTCCACTGATTTTCAGAAACCAAAATTGGTCACCAATTTCTCCAAACCGAGTATAGGGATATACTACCCTTTGGTAGTAGAATCGAACGTATAGACTTACAAATCCCCTCACCTACAGTCCCAAAAAATATTCCTAAATTTATATTTTTGGGACTTTAAATTTCATTCAATAAATTTAATGTATGCACTAATATTCTAGTTATAAGCCTTTAGGTTAGGTTAGGTTAAGAGAGGCAGCCTGTTAAAACAGGCTCACTTAGACTATCCAGTCCATTGTGTTACCACAGGGACGTAAGGGAAAACATAAGTTATACCTAGGCTCTCCCGCTTAACCAATTTCCTCAAAGAAATAAGAGCCCAAGATTGTATGCAGCCTTCTAGAGGGACACAGGGGAACTACACAGAAGCCGTTCTATTGATTCCTCCTCCTCTTCGTCTCCACAGCTTCTGCATAAGTCATTATGCAAGACCTTCAATCACTTTACGCGACGTCCAATAAAACAGTGTCCCGTCACGATAGACACGATAAGTGAAACGTCCGTTCTCGTCAACGCAGCAGTGCTTTGGTGCGTTTTGAGTCTAGGCCGGGTCACATCAGCCTGGAATGTATGCAGTTCCTGACTAGTGACCATCTGTTATTTGTTGCTGTAAGTGCACTATCTCTTTGCTAGAGGCATGCCCACATATTCCAGATCCCCTGGAGCTCGTAAGGTAGTTCATGGTCTAGCAAGTTAATCTGCCTTGCAGCTCCCTTGTATAACCCTATGGCCCGGCACCCATATCAAGTGAATATTGAACTGTTCAGCCATCTCCTTAAGAGATCTGCGAAGTCGAGGGCAGTTTTTAAATTCAGGAATATAGTTTCCAGGGTCTTGGTAGCAGCCTGACTATCAGAGAAAATATTTATACCGACTTTGGTCAGCACATTAATTTTCAGCCATTCCGCTATCTCTTTAATAGCTAAGATTCTGCCCGCTAAACACTACAGTGGTCAGGCAGTCTTTTTGCTAGTGATCGCTGATGTTCCTCAGAAAAAACACCAAGTTGGTTACCGAGTTATGAACCGTCTCTACAGAAGTTAATGAATCTCCTGGGATACGATCATTCCATTCTGATCTATCAGTTATAAAAGTGATAAACTTCTTGCCAAAGAGTGGTTCAGTCATTGTGTAATCAACAGTGCCCGGAAGGTCAGGCGTTCTGTCTAGAATGTCCGTAGCCATTTCCTGACCGTAGTGACAGTTCACTGAGTCTAATTGCAGTATATGCTGCATATTGCACTGGTATAATATCTAGCGGCATTAAGTGCAGTATAACAATTAGTGCACAGTGTCTCACATTAGTGTCTCACTCCACTTGCTCTTGGGGACGTTGCCGTCTTCCTCTCCCCTGTTAATGACCGCCAGTATCAAGCTGTCCTTAGTAACGTCACCCAAGGACCGAGGAGCAGCGTTACCACTAAACCCTTTGGTCCTTTTGGATGCCGGGGGTTCATCTGGAGAGCACAACCTTTTAAATGGCTGCTGCCGTATGGAAGTTGATGCGGTAGCCTGTTCTTCAGAGATTCTCTCCGCTTGTTGGTCAGAGATGCAGGATCGGCTTTCTCAAGTCTCTCAAGGATCCAGAGAGCCATGCGCCGATCATTAAACTTCCATAGGAAACCGAAGTGTCTTGTAATGCTGCCGCCTCAGAAGAGATCACTTGGCTTGGAAATAAGCAAGATACGCCCTTTTTATATGGCCATCGAATACACCTTTTCGCAATCAAATACAAAAATTGCCTAAATTTCGTAACTTTTACCTCAGTGGCCACATCCGACCGAAATGTTTAACATCGTATAGCAAAATTTTGTTGTCAATTTAGAAAGTTGATGTGAGAGAAATCGGTTTATATTCTGCCCTGTAGTATTTTGGAGATATAGAGGAAATAATAAAGAGAAAGTAGTAGTAGTTCTTTCTCAAGTTTCACAGGTCAAAAATTACATCTTTCTCAAATTCTCAGAAAATGTTGCCCTAGTTTGTGGGAGTAATGTCCCACAATATTAAAAAAAATAAATGAAAATTGGAGTCAGGAGCGAGGTCAAAGTTCAGAAAAATTCACCTTAGAGAGGAGGGTATATGTATATCATTTGCTACGAGCCAAAAGTGTAACACATCGAAGGAGAGATCTAAGACCCTACGTATGTTCGGCGGAAATCCGTTTTGGGCCATTTGAGCAATGTCTGTCCGTCCGTCCGTCCGTCTGTCTGCCTGTCGGTCTGTCTGTGTGTCTGTCTGCTGGCTGGTGCGCACAATAACTCTCGAAAGGAGTAACCGATTGACTTCAAATTTGGTATGCGGTAATCTTTTTCTCTATCTCCGGCTAAGTTCGAAGATGGGCCACATTGGTCCACTCCTTCTAGTACCTCCCCCACAAAGGGTTAACTTTTAGTGAAATATTGATTCTTTAATACCTTCTATACTACTTACTCGAATCTTCGGATATTTCACACATAGAATTAGTTTGTTAGTCGCTAACACGTCAAGAAAAACGGGCAAAGTGGTCACTCCCTTTTTGGTACCTCCCACACAAATGGACCATTTTGCACCAAAAGTTAACTGATTATGGCTTTAATATTAGTTCATAAAAATACTTGAAATTTTGCACAGTGTAATACTTTTATAGTACATATAGTCCAGAGAAAAGTGGGTGTTATTGGCACGCCCCTTTTGGTATCTCCCACACAAATGGACCATTTTGTACCAAAAGTTACGAGCTTATAACATTAATACCAGTGCAAACAAATACTTGACATTTTATACAGTGTAATGGTTTTATAGTACCTAGAGTCCACAAAAAAGTGGACATTTTTGGCACGCCCCTTTTGGTACCTCGCACACAAATGGACCATTTGTACCAAAAGTTAACAGATTTTAACTTTAATATCGGTACATACTTTGAAGTTATTGAATGCAATTAAAACCTATATTCCTACAGCTTCAAACAAACATCGTTCGAAAGGTCTAATTCTCTTCTTTCTAAATACCTTTAGAGAATGGAAATCGACTAATAACTAATAAAGTTATAGGCGTTCAAATGAAAAAGGCAAGAAAATCGGTTTTTTACCCGTTAATCCGGATTTTGGGGGTGTCCGGCAAATTTCGTAGAACAAACATTGTTCTACTCGCCAAGACCCACAAGAAAAATAGCATCGCGGTTTTTGGTTTTTGGACTGTCGCACTGTGTTATCATTCTGTTAATTATTTAAAGCACATTCAGAGAAATTATGCAAATTGTTTTTTTTATAAAAAATCGTAAATAATAGTTCCCATCAATTCACCACTTTAAAATTCATACAGAAGCTAACAAAGACATCTAAGAACACGACATTAAAATTTCAAAAAAATCTAAGGGTGCAATCATTTTGAAAATCGCAATAGAAAGTATAAAAGGGCAAAAACATTAGTATTTTTGTTGCAGTGCTTAGCTGCAGTTAGTTGCAGTAGTTGAAATTACCTTCAAAACAAGGTATAGCACATTAAAATCGGTCACGTATTTCAGGAGATACAAGCGAAAGAATGAACACACCTTTTAGAAAAAAACGTAATTTCGTCAACTTTAAATTGCTCATAACTCTTAAAGAAAATTTTTTAAAATTTTTTCTTGATCTACGTATAAGATATTTTTAAGTAAATAATGCATACACAAGATTTCGAAGCAATCAAAAATAGTGGTGTCAAAAATCGTTCCGTTTGGCGTGGAATGACTCATATGTTTTTGGGCCTCAAGGTGAGGGGATTTATAAGTCGGTTTACCCGACTGAAGTTTCTTACTTGTTTGAAGTTAATTTTAATGCTACAAATCATAAGAAATTGAAAATAGAAAATATTGATTCTTAAAGGATTTTCCGTGCACTATTCATAAAAATATTAATTTTATCTTAAATTTTTATCTTTGACATTTGACAAGTAGAAACTACGCCATTACTAAAAATGGAACGATACTCGATCATCGAACGATACAAGACGATCAAAAACGATCGAACAGAAAACGATACGAATGATACAAAATCTATTTCCACCTCGGTGGCTACGTCAACAAGCAAAATTGTCGCATCTGGGGCTCGGAAAACCCAAGAGTTTATTGTTTGGTGCGGCGGGGTCATTGGACCTTACTTTTTCGAAAATGACGTTGGATCAACAGTTACGGTGGATGCATTGCGCTATCGAGAGATGATTAATGATTTTTTATGGTCGGAGTTGGATGGTATTGATCTGGACAACGTTTTCTTTCAACAAGACGGCGCTACGTGTCACACAAGCAACGAAACCATAGCTCTGCTACGGGAAAAGTTTCCGGACCGTGTTATCTCTCGAAGAGGTGATCACAATTTGCCACCGAGATCGTATGACTTAACACCTTGCGACTTCCTCCTGTGAGGCCACGTGTAAGATAACGTCTACGCTAACAGCCCAGCGTCGATTCAAGACCTCAAAGATATAATTCGTGAGGCTATCGATGACATAGGGCAGCTACTTTGCAATTTGGTTATGGAAAATTTCATGAAAAGGATATGGTCCTGTAAGCGTGGTCGTGGTGGCTATTTGGCTGATGTTGTTTTTCATTATTAACGGCATACCTTCCTCTTTATTATGAAATAAACATCCGATTATTTATCTCATAAAATGGAATTTTTCTTTGAATACCAAAATAACACCTCTTGTTGGAAAACCCTTTATTAACAATAATTTTATATTAACAATATTTTATCTTAAACGATATTACAGCATCGTTTTTCGCTAAAAAAAAATTAAAAAAAAATATTTGTTGTCTTAAAAGATTGAAAATAAAGCTATAGAAACGCCTTGGCAACATTTTGTAAATACAACATTTAATTAGTTATATGGATGGGAAAAAGGGATCGCTTGACCAAAATGTCAAAATTCAACACCCTCAAACACGGAAAGTCCTTAACCAAACTTATAAAAAATTTGTGCCATGACTACTATCGAAAAGGACTAAACTTGGTGCAAGTTTTATCCCGATCAGAAGACATCGATTTTCAAAATTGAAAAAAATTTGTGCCATAACTACTATCGAAAAGGACTAAACTTGGTGCAAGTTTTATCCCGATCAGAAGACATCGATTTTCAAAATTGACTCATTTGACTTAAAAATATAGAGATTTATACGAGTATTTCGGGGAAATTCATTGTGAGGTATTAAAATATGGTCGTCTGTCTGACCAGCACATACGATAGCATTTGAAAGCAAGATGAGTAATGACTTCAAATTGTTCATTTGGGAAGGTTTATTCAAAACTTTCTTTAGTTTCGAAGATTGCTTATATTGTTTCCCACCTTCTTCGACATTAGTTGCTAAAAATCTGTAAAATGTTTAATTTCTTATAACTTCCTCAAAAATTGCCATTGCATTTTATTTATCAATTTCTTTAGCATTGAACTCTCATACATTTCATGAAACACCGTCATGGTAAACATTTTTATGGGTCACATTGTAATATGCAAAGACCGCATAACCAAACCATTGCGGTGAGGGCGGTTTTGCGTTAAATCCTGTAACCCGATTTAGGCCAACTTTAACACTTATACATACACACATGAGAACGTGAACGAGTATTTGCAATAGCAGCTCTTCACAGTTATCAATTGAACCTTTTCATCATCATTGAATCGTTCTGGTTAAGTGAGTACATTAATAAAATAAATAATCGCTTTTGTTGCACTTTTAATTTGTTTTCTGTTGTTTCGGATCATTTGTCTGTTTTTTTTTCACCGTTTTTTTTGCTGGTTTCATTCTCATTCACTCGTCCGTTCGTTCGTTCGTTGCAAAGCAATTGTCAGTTTTAATAATTTCGCAATTATACAATTGCGAAATAAATTAAATCGAATTGAGGAGTCGAGAAAATAGCCACACACATCTTTCAGCCGAGCAACAACAACAATATGAAACCCAAAGCAGGAGCAAAAAAAAAAGAAACAATTCAACAAAAAGGATTGTGTTGTTTTTCATTATTATATTTGCGGATATTTTAAACCATTTTTATGCTATTAAAACAAAAAAACAAGAACTGAAAAGAAACAGAAAATGAAATAAAACAAAAAAAAAAATGGCAGAGCGTTATTTTCAGTACATATTTTTTGCTATTTCCACAAGCCAAACAATGACTTCGCCACGAAGCAACAGAGCATTTCCACGTGAAGTTTGCAATTGTATATTTCTTATGAAGTTTCGTATATGGATATTAAATTAAGAAATCATGTTGAGGAAAAGTTTGTTGAAGTTACATGTCGTGGAGCATTGCTTGTTTTCAATATATTTACACTGTGGTGTAGGGTAGAATATAGCCATTTAGCCATGTCCGTCTGTTCATGTATTCTTGTTATCAAAGTACAGCTCGTATTTATGGCCCGATTGGGATGGAATTTGGCACATTGCTATTTTTTGGCCCAAGGACGATCCCTATTGAAATTGGTCAAAATCGGTCAAGATTTAGATACAGCCCCCATATATATGTTTCACCCGATTTGACATGTAAGCGCTGTAGAACCCGTATTTTATATCCGATCAGTACGAAATTTAACAGAGGGGTGTTTTCTTATGACATGTATGAACACTGGCAAATTCAGGGAAAATCGGTTCAGATTTAAACATAGTCCCAATATATATATGTTACACCCAATTTGACATGTAAGCGCTGTAGAAGCCGTATTTTACATCCGATCTGTACGAATATCGGCAGAGAGAGTTTTCTTATAACGTTAATGAACACTACAAAATTCGGAGAAAATTCGTTCAGATATCGATATATCGCCCTCATATATATGTTTCACTACCACTTTTAATGATTAATACCAAATCGGGAGGTGTATTTACCAGTAACACTATGCAACAAAATTTTTGTCGAAGGGCTGTGCATAACATTTTCTGGTTTAATAAGGGCCCCAAACACAAAAAAAATATTTTAAAAAAATTTTAATATAAATTTTTTTTGTAAAAATTTTTTTTTTAGTTCCCATTTTCTTTAGTGTTTAGACCATATTTCATGTATATGACAGATAAAGCCCGTATAAACCTTAAATTAAAGAACATTATGAGGACTACAAATGTTATTAATGAGACTTTCACGTGGAAACAGAAGTTTAGTAAATGTCGCTAAAATAATTAGAAAAATATTGATTTTTTTCAACAAAAATCGTTTTTTGCTGGCACGAAAAGAACATGAAAAATAGAAAAAATTTGCAAATAAAATTTGCATTCCAATATAAGAGAAATAAGAGAATTTTAACAAAATTCGGTTCTTATAACTTACCGCCTCCCCCTATTGTGAACAAGGGTTTATATCAGATGCTGCCAACCAAAATTGTAACACATCGATGGAGTGACCTAAGAGACCCCAAAAATATTTGGTGGAAATCCGATATGGGCCATTTTAAGTCATTTTATCAATGTCCGTCTACCTGTCCGTAGGGTATATATAATTTGCTACGAACCAAAAGTGTAAGGCTGACGCCAGACCGCACACCGAAGCAGAGCAATGCGAAAACTGCTCGAAGTCACTGCTGAAATAACAATGAACCAAACACGAAAAAAATATTTAAAAAAAATTGTATGGTAATTTTTTTTTTTATTTTTTTTTTTTAGGTTTCAGCTTTCATGTATAGTATATTCAGTATTTGGTTGAGCCTGATTGCCTCAAATTAAAGGGAATTATGAGGGCTACATATGCAGCATATATCGCTTTCACGTAGAATCTTTGGTTTAGTAACAGTCGTCAAAAATATGAAAAAAAATGATTTTTAAAAAAAAAACACTTTTTCACATTTTTAGAAAGCCAGAATGCTAACGAAGAAAACACTGTCTATTTGAAAAAAAATCTATGGATAGATGTATAAATGTTAAGGAAATTCAAAAAAATCTTGTTTTGTATTTTTTCGATTTTAAATGATGTTTCTGCTTACATTGAATTCTCCATATGTGAGAGAGACACATAAGAAACATTGCACTTGCATTTTATTTAATGAGGATTGATGTCAGACATTATAAAATAATAGAGAGGACGAGGTTTTATGGCTGTTCGTAACCCCCCATAAAACATGATATGCAACGTGAGAGCTATATTGGATGAGATCCGCTCAGGTAGAGGGTCATTCAACAATATTTGTGGTTTTTTATTTATGAGGTTTCCATTCAGTTACGCCTTTTAGGGGCATGGACATCCCAGTCGTATATACACGTAGTAAAATTATATGTACGCAATACAAAGTAGTACGCGGTAGTCTTGAAAATAGTTTGCTTCGAAAGTAGACACCCAACTACTTTCGAAGCAAACTATATGTCAGCTACAGGTACTGCAACTTATGAACCTTAAACCCGGAATTTATGAATGAAATTTCTTATTAATAAATTAGTGTAATTCAAACCCGGAATTTATGAATGAAATTTCTTATTAATAAATTAGTGTAATTCAGCGCCTTAAAGAGATAATTCGATTTTCTGAAAAATATTACAAAGTTATATTTCGAAGTATGAGTAAAAGACAAAGAATGTGTCAATGATCCCGACAATTTCTGCTGCATCTGCGGAAAATATGTAATTCAAAAATTCGACGTGCGTTTAGTAAAATAATGAAGAAATATATGTGTAATATTTTGGTATACGAGTTAAAAATATGAGCGAACCGTGGACACCTAGTATTTTGTGTAATTGGTGCCATGTAAATCTTACTGATGGACTTGTGGAAGAATTCGGTAAGTACTTTAAAATTAATGTATTACAATGTTTTGTGGAATAAAACGTTTTAATATTAGACTTCACGTGATATTTGGAATGCCAATGATTTGGAGACAACCATTCATTCACGATACGGACTGCTATTTTTTGTCTAAGTTAATAGATTGGAGTAGAAATTGTCAAAGTATAGCTAACAGCCTAATAACGGAAACATCATCAAGTTCAACTGAGTACTCAACTCTGAGCGATTCAAGTTTGAGACAGAAGTCATCGCTTTTAACTCAGTTTCAACTCATTGATCTAGTGAAAGATTTGGAACTAACCAAAGATAAGGCAGAACTACTTGCATCTGGAATAAAACAGTACAATATTTTGGCCCCAGATGTTAAGATATCATATTATAGAG
This sequence comes from Eudasyphora cyanicolor, assembly GCA_963930755.1. NCBI lineage: Eukaryota > Metazoa > Arthropoda > Insecta > Diptera > Muscidae > Eudasyphora > Eudasyphora cyanicolor. Next base: position 198,330,468 of record OZ005734.1, on the reverse strand, counting down.
TCCGTGATATACCTTACAAACAATTTTATACAACTTTGGATAACAGATGCTTTTGCAAGGACATTCCCGGATTGTTCGAGGAACTTAATCAAACATACAATTCAAAGGAATGGCGGTTACTTGTTGACAGAAGTAAAGAAAGTTTGAAAGCAGTACTTTTACACAACGGAAATCAGAAACCGTCAATTCCCATTGCTCATGCTGTCAACACTAAGGAATCATAGGAAACAATGGCTAAATTGATAAAATACATAAAATATGAACATGACCGGAAAATTTTTTGCGATTTAAAAGTAGTTGGTATGTGATGCCTCTGGGATAGCCGATATTTTGCCATCACTGCATATTATGCTGGCAACTCACTCTCATATTTAAGGAGTTTATTTAAAAGTCTTTCTTTTCAAAAAATCGAAGAAGGAGTTTTTGATGGGCCTAAAATAAGGAAACTGATGAAAGAAGTGAATTTCGAATCATATTTCACGTCGGATGAAATTGCAGCATGGAGGTCGTTTAGGCTTGTTGTTTCAAATTTCCTTGGATCCAATAAATCGCGCAATATGAAACAATGATTAATGATTTGTTAAAAAATTATGAAAAAAATGGTTAGAAATATATTTTTTTTAAATTTATGTATATAACACATATGTATGTATTCTTCCAACTTATTTTTCGCTTTATGTATTCCAACAGGTGTAAATATGTCCCTCAAAATTCATTTCTTGCATTCTCATTTAAACTTTTTCCCCGAGAATCTTGTCGACGTAAGTGACGAACATGGCAAAAGGTTTTACCAAGAATTGATGTCCATCGAGCGGCGTTACCAAGGGCACTGGGATGAAAGAATGATGGGAGATTATATTTGGTTCCTCATTAGAGAAACCGATTCCGAAATCTACAAACGTCAACAAAGAACTCACAATTACTTCTAATGAAACTTGTTCATGTAAATAAACTCAAATGTACATAATATAAATAAAAGTAATAAATAAAATCGCTATTTAAACAGAAATTTAAAAAAAAAAGTTTTTTTTGATATTCTCATACCTCTACCAAAAGGCTATAATTTCTACAGTTGTCAAATAGGCATTAGTTTCTTCGCTAGGATGCAAACTTTTAATAAATAAAATATTTTTTTTTATTTTTTTTCTATTGTTTTTTTGTCCCAGGATTTTTTTTTTATTTTGAAATAAATCTACTGTAAACCACTGTTTCTAAGTAAAAGAGGTATCTCCAACATTGGTAGCCCACATTGATAGCTTCAATTTAACGTATAAGTCGACCTGATCGGGCATATACTCCACAAATTATAGTGCAAATACTAAGGGTACCTTCGTCGATAATAGTATTTTTAATAAAAAAATTTAAAAAAAAAATGTATCCATAAAAAAAATTTGGTTTAGATTTTATATAACAGTATGCCACAATCTATACAAAAAAAATAATTTTTAGGTCTAGGACACACAAAAAATTTTTTTTTGTTGCATAGTTTAATAGGACATATAGGTCCATGTTTTGATGTAGCCCCCATATATGGTCCCCTCCGATGCCACGTCTTGACTCTCTACAGAATACGTTTTTAAATTTATTTGGATTTAATTTAAAAATTAATATTTTATATTGGACCTAATCAATCCTAGTAAAAATGGGGTACATCGGTTCATATTTTGGCATATTCCCCATATAAAGGTCCCCAACGATGTCACTTCTTGACCCTCTACAGAACACATTTTATCTGACTAAAATTTACGAATTTATACATTATGTCTGCAAATTTAAAAAATTATACTGTATATTGCATTTAATAGCCCCAAGTGAAAATATAAAGGTACCAGGGGACGTATTTTTAACCCATCATGCGGAAATTTATGTTTTTGTATTTCAAATTGCATTAAATCGTCTCTAGTGAAAGAGGAATTTAAAAATGTACTGTATTTAACCCACAACTGTTTATAGTAATAATTGTTCTCCGTGAATTTGTTGGGAAGCAATGGTGGGGGGTATTATACAGTCTGCTCCGCCTGCCTTTAGTCTTTCCTTACTGGTTGTATTTGTTTCTATTACATTTGTTGCAATAGACAGTATGTAACTAAAACATATGGTCTCAAACCAAAATAAATTCTGACTGAATAACAAAAAGCAGACCAACAACAACAAATTATTTAAATTTTAAGTTCTACACACGAAAACCCAACCTAAATCAGAATATCCTGCACGCTTTCTTCAAAAACTTTGCAGCGGGAAATTTAGATACTCTGTCTGAGAATTCGTTGAAAAAGTCGAACATATAATGCAAGGATTTTAGTACGACTTCAATGTTGTAGAGGAAAGTGATTATTGACTTTTTGAGTTATCGAATGTTATATGGGTTTTTTCAGTAGAAATATATGTATGTTATGGCTCACTTACCACCAATTTTTTTTTCCAAATATATCAAAGTTAAGATCTTACCTGAAAAAGTAAAGAGAAACGTACGATTAAAATTAATGGATCATATATTCGTATCATTATATTGTTTTGAGGAATGCGTTTGCCACAACAAAATGCATATTTCGTATTGGATATATAAGTATGCAATTGAATATCAACAAGTGAGTGAAAATAAACGAAGATATATGTATATGAATATTTGCAGTAATATTGAGGTCTTCGTTTACACCCTGAATTTACGGCATGTAACTCCATGCGATTAAGACATTTGTCTATGTCCGTCCGTCTGTCTGGCTGCGGCGCACAATAACTCTCAAAAGAAATGTCCAAGTGATATTCAATTTATCATACGAAATTTACGGATACCAATTACATAATGCATTGTCTGCAAATGATATAGTTTAAAATTTCAATAGTCTGACAAATTGGCACAATTTCCGCACCTATGCTGGTTATTTCCACACAAATTATGTATCTTTATTATATTTCTCTATAGGTTTGATCGACTAAAAAGTTCTTAATTCTCACATAGAGGAAGATCTCTGCGATAAAATCTTGCACAGAAGAAATTCTGTGGTCGCATCAGAACAAAAAGATACTTCCTGGTCGACCAAAGACTTTTTTGTTCGACTCTTGCTTGACAAAATGCCCCTGTGATCACTTATATCATGGAGAAAGCCCTGTAGGGACGACTATACTTAATATAGAAGAAAACAGATCAAACCAACTCCAAAATTGTGATTAGACTCTGGCGTCGACTCTGGTATAGAAATATACCTCTGTGATCGACTATACTATAAAGGAAAACCTATGTATTCTAGTACCGATAAAGACCTCTGTGGTAAATAAATCTGTGTACGACTCAGGAATAAAGAAAAACCTCCGTTGCCCACTCTGGTATCAAGGAGAAACTTTGTGGTTCACTCGAATACAGAAGAAGACCTCTGTGGTCTACTCTGGAATATATGAAATCATCTTTGGTCGACTCTAGTATAAAATTAATTCTCAAAATATCAACTTTAAAATAAGTTATATTATTTTTATACCCTACACCACACTGTGGTACAGGGTATTATAAGTTTGTTTCACGGCAGATGTTTGTAACATCTGAAAATAACACAGCTAGACCCACCTTAAAGTATACCGATCGACTCAGAATCACTAGCTGAGTCGATTTAACCATGTCTGTCCGTCTGTCCATGTAAAGTTGTTCGTCGACTACAGGTCGCAATTTCACTCCAATCGTTCTGAAATTTTGCAGTTTAGAGTATTTCGCAGCTGTAAAGAACCCTATTGAATTTGGTTGAAATCGGTTCACATTTAGATATAGCTCCCATATATATATTTCGTCCGATTTGGCCCTTTAGTCCTATAGAAGCTGTATTTTACATCCAATCGTTTTGAAATTTAGAATGGTAGAGTTTCTTGATCCTTGAACCAACACTACCGAATTTGAAGAAAATCGGTTAAGATTTAGCTATAGCTCCCATATATATGTTTCGTCCGATTTGGCCCTTTAGTTCTATAGAAGCTGTATTTTACATCCAATCGTTTTGAAATTTAGAATGGTAGAGTTTCTTGATCCATGAACCAACATTGCCGAATTTGAAGGAAATCGGTTAAGATTTGGCTATAGCTCCCATATATATGTTTCATCCGATTTGGCTCTTTAGATCCAATCGTTTTTATAACCTACACCACACTGTGGTACAGGGTATTTTTTAAGTATAAAATGTCCCAAAAGTAAATTTATGTAAACAATTTATACATGAATTACAAAATTTATATATCAGAGTTATTCAATATTACGAGAGTGGTGTAGGGTATTATATAGTCGGCCCCGCCCGACTTTAGTCTTTCCTTACTGGTTTTATTTTAAAGTTAAACCTTTAAAAGAAGTCCATTAATTTTATTGCATTTTTTGTAAAAAATCAAGTAAACGATAAACTTTTTAGGATTCTTATTCATGGAGTTTGGTTCAGATTGAATCTTTTGAGAAACGTTTTCGGTTTGTATTAATAGTTCAAGCAGCAATATTTAAAACTATAAAACAAAATGAATAATTGACTCAGATGATCCAGATCAGGAAAGAGAGTGTTATCATATACTAAAGTTTCCTATGTACAGGAATCGACTACACATGTCTCCTTTTTACCACAGTCGAGACCGTTCTCAATACTAAAGCCTAACACAGAGGTATTTTCCGTTTATACTAGAGTGGAACATAGATGTTTTCTTCTATTCCAGAGTCAAACACAGAGGACTTTATCTGTATTAGAGGTGACAAGAAAGTTTATACTATCTACACGAGTCGGTAGCAATTGAAAATAGTCAAAATCGGTTCAGAGTTAGAAATAGTCTCCTTATAATATGTACATTCGGGCTAGTAATTTTTTTAAACTTTTTTAGAATATCTAATTGCTCTGATATTACCGTGTAGGGCATGTAAAAATATGAAGAACTGCGCTTTTACTTATTTTAAATTGCACAAAAAACTTTCCCACCAAATGCAATTACTGATGCTCGAAACCGAATTTTTGTTTTGAATTTTTTCCTGATTTTCAAATTTGAGAAAAAAAATAAGAATAAGTCTGCAAAGTCGCGGATCTTAATTCACTTTGATGTCGTGATCACGTATCACTGTCATATAGTTTTTGAGATATGGCGGTTTTAAAATTTGCAAAATATATATTTATTTTCTAAATGTGTAAAACTCTTATATCTCCAAAAATCTATTACGTCAGGTTTTCGAGATACAAAAAAAAATGTTTTTATTCGTTTTTTACATAAAAAATCATTAGTTTATTAAAAAATCTATGAATTTTAAAAAGTGAATGGCGTTATTTGAACCTCGTTTGTATTTTGTTGGTTCGGTTTCACGTATTAGAGTCCAGAAAAAGTCTCCCAGCATGCTTTTGTCCCAAAATCCTTGATAATTTCTTTCAATTTTCATTAAATCTTGGTGAGCACGCTCCCCTTGTTCGTCGCTCACCGCACCTAGGTTTGGGGGAAAAAATCTAAATGCGAATGAAGAAAATGCATTTTCAGTGACATTCGTGCACCCAATTCATGATAATTTTTGGGAAAGTAATAGCGAAATGAGTATTTTTACCCAAAGAGACAAACTTAATTAATTTGTTTTGTAAAGAAAATTGCAGAAATTTAGAACTGTAACATAATTTACTTAAAATATGAGCATTTGAAGGATGTTTTGTTGTGTTCGCGGGGGATATGCATATTTAAACATTAGAAAATTGGGCAAAAATATCAAAAATGCTTGCATTCAAATGCTAATATTTTTTTTTTACGAGAGACATTTAAATAATATTTATTTAATATTTATCTTCGATATAGATTTGCAAAGACTCAGCTTTAGTAAAATCAATATGGATGCTGTTCAGAAGCTGTATGACATATTTCTTTTTTAAACGAGCAACTAAAAGCAAAGAAAAAATTTGGGCCACGTGATAACCTATATTGTGTATATATGTATATGTTAATTTATTTTGGGATCGCCGATAGTTTGTGAAATATCAATAAAAGAATAAGATAACTTCGCCTTTTTATATCCTATATATTTATACAAACTATTTGTATACTATTTTGCAATCTATATTGATTTAGATTTAAATTGATTTGAAAATTGTGTACCTTATAAATAGGAGAAAATATAAGGAGACAAAATACAGCCGATGCCAAAATGATATTTTTGGACATATAGAGCACAATATAGATTATCATCTGATCCACATTTTTTTAATTTAAAAATATTACGCCGATGATTACCTATGAAGAGTTTATCTGTTATTGGCATTATTTTGTGTTTTTCTCACTGTTTAGATAAAGCCCCTATATAAGTATATCCCAATTTTGCAACTAACCCGCATTTTTAACCTATCTTTAGAAATTTAAAGTTTAACAGTTTTTTGAACCAAGATTTTCTTTTCTTCTTATTCTGCCCCGATAGAGTGGTGTAGGGTATGATACACAGAAAAAATTTTTGTATTAAAATTGAAGATGATTCTGTGAAATAAACAGATTTTGTACTTAAAATAAATATTATTATTAATATTATTAATATTAATGAAATTATATATTATTAATGAAATTATCTATATTTCGAGAACAAAATGTACTTATTTTAAAGATTAAGGACGTCTTTGGCGCTGTTCTTTAGCCCTTCCTTAATACTGGAGTCGCTCACAGAAGTCTTTGTCAATACTACAGACGACGAATGAGGTCTTCCTCTTTACTAGATACTTTTCTTAATTTTAGATACTAGAGTAAATCACAAAAGTCCTGTTCATTCATATGTATTAGAGTTGACTACAGAGATACTGTCCTATACTGGATTCGACAATTAAGTCGACCACATACACAGATCTTTCTTTATACTAGACTCGACCACATATGTCACTCTTAATACAAGATCGATTACATTGGGCTTTTTCTATAACATCGTCGATCACAGAGGTATTTTTATCCCCTCACCTTAGAGAGAAGGGTATATATCATTTGCTACGAGCCAAAAGTGTAACACATCGAAGGAGTGACCTAAGACCCTAAGTATGTTCGGCGGATATCCGTTTTGGGTCATTTAAAGTCGAATGAGCAATGTCCGTCCGTCCGTCTGTCTGTGTGTCTGTCTGTTGGCTGGTGCCCACGATAACTCTCGAAAGGAGTAACCGATTGACTTCAAATTTGGTATGTGGTAATATTTTCTTCTATCTCCGGCTAAGTTCCAAGATGGGCCAAATTATTCCACTCCTTCTAGTACCTCCCACACAAAGGGTTAACATTTAGCCAATTTTGGGCTCATTATCTAAACAACCAGAAAGAAAATTCCGACTGAGGGCTTTTGTGTGAAGGCACGCAAAGTAAACAGGGCCTTCACCCAGAGTTTCAAATAATTTTTTTATATTTAATTCAGAAATCTAGATTTAGCAAATCTATAAATTTGCAGATCCTTAATTTCAATTAAAGTTATGCGAGTCGATCGAACGTGGAGTTGCCCAAAATCAACAATCTATCGTGTGCTCGCCACGACCACTCGCTCACTCACATATGTACAACTATTAAATGCACTGCTCTACACATTTAATAGAATTTTTTGTTGTGCAGTTTGCGTTTTGTAATTTCAACTGAGCTGAGCCTATGCTCCGCTTCATTCTTGTCCCTTCACTCTCTGTGGGCTTATTCGAAAAATCATGAACACACACACACACTGGGATACAATTCCCCACCACTCTCACAGCCGATGAAGTGTGTTGCTTGAATCGGCTACGAAGAGTCGAACAAAAACTGAAGGAGGAGTAGACGAAGGCGAAAGCAAAAAAAACCGACATTCCCAGGCATTTACCGCCGCCAATTTCAGCAACAGTCTGAAAACACACAAAGTTGTTGCCACACACCCTAGACCCAAACCCACAACAGACATTGACACCCACACACACAAACACACACACAGCAACAGCCTGCAGCCTAGCCGTGCAATTGAAGCTGAAGCTGAAGCCGAAGGACCCACGACCCTCTCTTCACATGGGTCCCATATGTTGGCAACAACAACAGAAGCAACGGCAACAAAACAACTCTCAAGGGATGTGAAACAACGGCAGTAGACATTTGTGTTTCAACGGCAACATTTCCGAGTTTTCCTTGTTTTTAGACGATGCGATTGCGATTGCCATTCCAGTTCTGTTTCATTCTGTTTTTTGCGAGCCCTGTTCCTACAGTTAACATGAATTTCCGCTAAATGAGTGAATGAGTGAGTGAGCGAGTAGACGACGGATGGGCAGACGGACGGACATACAGATAGTATGAGTTCCAATGTATGAATGGCTAAACGAACGCATGGATCAGTCGCAGGACAGACGAGGGGCAGCGTTAGATGATGAGCGTACCGGACAGACATTCTTACAATAAACACTAAATAAATGTGAAGAAATTTGAGAAAAGGAAAAAGTGTTCATATGAATATCTTTGTATTCGTATATGTCCGTAATTCTAAAGAAGTCTTGACAGAGGTGCTGTCTCAAAGTAGACGGAAAGTTTTGGTTCAGATTTCAGTAAGTAATATGAATTACATCTTTTTTGTATCTTACTGAAACATAATGAACGTTGTTTTCAATTAAACATATGCAAGTAAATTCGGACTTCTTTAGATATACAGAACAATTATGCTATGCAACAGTTATTTGGCCTTAAAGCTATACATTGTGGTTTCAAAGTATTCATAACTAAAAACAAATAAAAATATTTTTAAGCGAAAAAAAAAATAAATTAACAAAATTTAAATTAATTAATTAAGCGTAAAGAGTTTTATTTACCACTTTGGTATCTTTGGTAACCCCCACTAAAATTTTCCGGCAACAATTTTTGTGTAGAATTTTTTAATTTATAAATGTAATTTTTGAAATGTCATTTTTTATTTTTTAGAGTTAGAGGGTTAAGATCTTCCACAAAAAAGATCCTCATAAAATCCCACACTTTATTTATGAATTGATTGAATTGCTGAACGTTAAAATTCATACCAAACACATCGAGTTATTGTTTTCATGTGACGTATACTTAATTAAGGGATGCTCAAAACTATTATACGACGTAGTGTACCACGAATACTTTCCTTCAAATCTGAGTGATTTGGAGCATTGGAAAAGGATAGAATTTTTGGAGTTTTGGAAGAATTGTACTATATTGCTGCATTTTGTGTATCTAAATCAATAGTAAATATATTACAAATAAACAATTGGTAGAGAAGTGTCTGAAAATTGGTACACATGTGACTAATTAATATTTTTAAAGGACACAACTCAATAAAGGACACAACTCAATATGGGAGAATATGGGAAGCAAGGCTACCCAACCCTTTCAACCATAAGGCTCCCCCCAACCATGTACAAAATATTCATGCCTCCTTCCCATAATAAAATGGTAAATTATATTCTTTTTTAATATGACTAATACAATAAAATGTCCTTTAATTTTTATTTTGTCTTGGAAATTGTTTTTTATCCCCTCACCTTAGAGAGGAGGGTATATATCATTCGCTACAAACCAAAAGTGTAACACATCGAAGGAGTGACCTAAGACCCTAAGACCTAACGGCGGATATCCGTTTTGGGTCATTTTAAGTCGAATGAGCAATGTCCGTCCGTCCGTCTCTCTGTCTGTCTGCTGGCTGGTACGCACGAAAACTCTCGAAAGGAGTAACCGATTGACTTAAAATTTGGTATGTGGTAATATTCTCTTCTATCTCCGGCTAAGTTCGAATGTGGGCCATATTGGTCCACTCCTTCTAATACCTCCCCCACAAAGGGTTAACATTTAGTGAAATATTGATTATGTAATAACTTCTATACTACATATTTGAATCCTCTGAAATTCTACACATAGTATTCGTTTATTAGTCACTATTACCTCGAGAAAAATAGGCGAAGTTGCCACGCCCCTTTTGGTACCTCCCACACAAATGGACGATTTTGTACCAAAAGTTACCAGCTTATAAATTTAATACCAGTGCATACAAATACTTGAAATTTTGTACAGTGTAATGGTTTTATAGTACCTAGAGTCCAGAGAAAAATGGGTGTTTATGGGCGGTCCCTTTTGGTACCTCCCATACAAATGGTTCTTTTTGTACCAAGAGTAGGTTAGGTTAGGTTAGGTTAGGTTGAAGAGAGGAGACGTTTAAACGTCTCATGTCCATGGACATACACTTAAGCCAGTGGTTCGGCCTGTTGTGCGCTCCTTATTTATGATCTTGTTATACCTCACGAGTTACAGAAAATCGGTACTAGACACGAATTTTCTCAGTATCTTCCAGTCATATTCTCTGAGATGAGTCAAGTCTGGTAATATGTCGGACCCGAAATGTTGGGATCTTGCATGTGTGAAAGCCGGGCAGTGACACAGAAAATGTTCCATCGTTTCGATGTTTTCTCTGCATGCACTGCATTCGTCGTTTCCTGCTAGTCCTATGCGATGAAGATGTGCTTGTAAGCTTGAGTGTCCCGATAGAACACTCATCATCTTACTAATATCGATCTTGTTTAGTTTCAGAAGACTTCTTGTTTTCTTTTCATTTGGGTCACCCCACAGTATCTTTGCTGTAGCTCCTACTGTTGCGCTATTCCACACAGTTTTATGAGCCATCACTGTACCAAGAGTAAACAGCTTTTAACTTTAATAATAATGAACACAAATACTTGAAATTTCGTACAGTACAATGCTTTTATAGTACTTAGAGTCTAGAGAAAAGTGGCCGTAATTGCCACGCCCCTTTTGGTACCTCCCACACAAACGGACCACTTTACACCAAAAGTTAACAGCTTATAACTTTAATACCAGTGCATATATATACTTGAAATTTTGTACAGTGTAATGCTTTTATAGTACCCAGAGTCCAGAGAAAAGTGACCGTTATTGTGACGCCCCTTTTGGTGCCTCCCACACAAATGGACCATTCTGTACCAAAAGTAAATAGCTTCTTCTTACTTTAATACCAATACATACTTTAAAGTTATTAAATGAATTTTAAATTGATAATAATTTAAATAAAACAAAAAAAAAATAAATAAATTTTAAATTTTGTTTTTATTTATTTTTGCAAATTTCTTGAAAAATCCTTTAAGTGCATTTTGTCGAAATTTTTTTTATAAAAATTTCGTTAATGCACTGAACGAATTATAGATCGATGAGTCGTTAAAAGGACGTTGACCCTGGGTAGTGGCCACTGCCCAGTCGCTGACTTTATTAAAGGCCGATGAGGGAAAGTTGATGTTATAAAATTTTGAAGAAATTTTCTAGAAAAAATTTATATCTGTTCTCAGGTTGGGAAGGCCACAGAGGTCTATGTTTGAGTCGACATCGAAATTCTATCTATAAGAGTTGTTCAGTGACGTTTGTTTCAATAGTATATTTCCCATAAAGGCCTTCCACGACCACAAAGGCATTTCTCTATATCAGAGTTGTCTAAGGAGGTACGTTTCTTCTATAGTAGGCATTCCTTTGCTACAGTCGGTCGTAGAGGTTTTAATCAATATTAGAGTCGGCCATAAATGTCTTCTTATATACTGAAGTCTTCTTCCTTGTAAAGGAAGTAAACAGGGCCTTCACCCTGAGTTTCAAATAATAAGAAAATATAAGAAAATTTCAAAATATAAGAAAATTTCAGCGGTAAGCTGAGGGAATCAGTCATGCTCTACAAAAAGAATTAAAGTGATACTTCTACTAGTTTAACGGTTATGACCGTTCAAGTCTGTAACGTATGTGTGTTATACCCTTATCAATACAAAACAAGTAAGAAAGTTTTAGTCGGGTAAACCGACTAAGTTATACCCTCACTTTGTGGGTAATGTAATATATAATATTACACGAATAAATCTGTCAATTTGTATGGGAGTTACTAGAAGGGGCTTAACAAATACCCATACTTTTCGCTGAACAGTAGATACTTTAAATACATTGCTCTGTGCCAAATTATAAGCGTTTATGTGCAATGGTATGTTAACTTTATGAACTATGCAGATTTGGCCATTTTGTGTGGGAGGTACAAAACGGGGCGTGGTGATAACGCCCACTTTTCATAGGGCTATTGCTACTTTAAAATCGTTACACTGAGCACAATTTTGTAGTATTTTCGTGGAATGGTACTCAAGCTATAATCTGTTAACTTTTGTTGCAAAATAGTCCATTTGTGTTGGAGGTACCAAAAGGGGCGTGTCAATAACCCCCATTTTTTACTGGACTATAGGTACTATAAAAACGTTACACGGTACAAAATTGAAGTGTTTTTGTTCACTGGTATTAAGATGTGATAAGATGTTAACTTTGGGTGTAAAATGGTCCATTTGTGTGGGTGGTACCAAAAGGGGGGGTGGCAAATTCGAATTGCATGTTTCTCATGGTGGTAGCGACTAATAAAGTAATACTTTGTGTGGAATTTTTGAAGATTTTATCCCTCTGTGAGGGAGATACTAGAAGGAGTGGACCAATATGGCCCATCTTCGAACTTAGCCGGAGATAGAAAAAATATTACCACATACCAAATTTGAAATCAATCGGTTACTCCTTCCGAGAGTTACCGTGCGCACCAGCCAGCAGACAGACAGACTGACGGACGGACATTGCTCAAATTACTTAAAATTACCCAAATGGATTTCCGACTAACATACTTAGGGTCTTAGGTCCCGCCTTCGATGTATTATACTTTTGGCCCGTAGCAAATGATATATATACTCTTGTCACACTAAAGTGAAGGTATAATAATTTGAAAAGAAAATAGCAAAAATTTAGAACTGTAGCGCAATTTCCTTTAAATATGATCATTTCAGAGTCTTTTTATAAAGTACGCGATATTTGCAATATTATTGCATTGCGAATTTTTTGTAATGCATAAATTGGACCTACATCGCCAAATTTTTACAATTATAGCATAGAGAATTTAACATGATTAATATATTTGCATTCTACAAGTATAATATCAGAGGAATGGATTGGCATCTGCATTTCCACGATAAACATACCGCGACGAATAAATTTTGAACAAAAAACATTTACGTTCAGAATAATTTGTCCACATAGTGATATCAAATACAACAACCAAGTTTCACGATTGGTTCAATATTTTGTCTTCAACAGTGTTAATAACTTACGATCAAAATTTCGTTCTTCTCCATTCAATAGTTTCTGAGATAATAAATTTTTAACTAATGCTACGCCCTCTTTTGTCACACCCTCTCATCCGATTCAGCCAAATTTTATTGATGTTTTAGATATTAACTCCACTAACGTGTGTTCCAAATTTTGGCTTTCTAGGATCAACACTTTCTGAGATATTCGACGCCCACATATGCACTGCCCACTTTTTCCAAAACCATCTTTGATCAAATTGCTTTCAAACAAAAGACAAATTTTTAAAATCGGTCCAGTGGTTTCACATTCTATAAAGCACATACATAAATACATACAAACATTTTTCAATTTTTATCGCCTCACCTTAGAGAGGAGGTTATATATCATTTGTTGCGAGCCAAACGTGTAACACATCGAAGGAGTGACATAAGACACCAAATATGTTTAACAGATATTCGATCTGGGTAATTTTAAGTCATTTGAGCAATGTCCGTCCGTCTGCTGGCACGCCCCTTTTTGGTACCTCCCACACAAATGGTCCATTTTGTACCAAAAGTTAACAGCTTATAACTTCAATACCAGTGCTTACAAATACTAAACATTCTGTGCCGTGTAATGCTTTTATAGTACCTTCAGTTCTGTGAAAAATGGGCGCCATTGGCACGTCCCTTATGGTACCCCCCACACAAATGGATTATATTAATGTAATCTAAATTGATCATAATTTAATTAAAACAAAAAATATATAAATTTACTAATTGTTTTTGGGACTAAAGGTGAGGGCATTCGTAAGACGGTTTACCCGACTGAACATTCTGACTAGATATCTATGTAGATTACTTGAAAATAATAAGTTTTTAAAAGTTTAACCAAAAAAAAAATTTATAATTTAAATACTACCCAAACATTGAATTTTAAATGGAACATTTGTATTTAAATTGATGTATTTTGTATTTCAGAATTGTAAATGATGTCCTAAGTCAATGTATTAAAACTATGGATATAAAATTATATATACATATAGTCAGTATTTCATAGGCATGTCCATGGACATGAGACGTTTAAACGTCTCCTCTATTCAACCTAACCTAACCTCATATGCAGTATCTTCAAAATATACAAATTTGTACTTGATCCCTGAAAAATATTCGGTACGAAGTGAAATAATGTCATCAGCTTTTGTCCAACAACTAATTCAGACTTGGTGATTCCGCCTAACTTTATTTGGCAATAATGTAGCTAAGAATATGCTGAACAAAGTTTCTTAAAATTTTTTGCGAAAATAATTTTTTTCCGGTATTTTTTTTTTGAAAAAGTGTAGGAAAAAATATTTTTTTTCATTTTTTTCAGCATAACTTTCAGGGACTCGTAATTTTTCGCTAACAATGTTTGGCAAAGCCATACCCTATACCAAAAAAATATTTTTGTTACATAATAGTGAAATCATAACATTTTTGGGGTACAATGTGGTTTTTTGAGCTATTTAGGGTACCTAGGGTACGTTCAGGTTGTATTGATATGTTCACAAAAGTTGTTCAGGTTTACGTTGGCTACAATTTTGCCAAACATTGTTAGGGAACAATTACGAGTCCCTGAAAGTTATGCTGAAAAAAATTAAAAAATTCTTTTTTCCTACACTTTTTCAAAAAAAAGTACCGGAAAAAAATATTTTTTCGCAAAAAATTTGTTCAGCATATTCTTAGCTACATTATTGCCAAATATAGTTAAGCGGTATCACCAAGTCTGAATTAGTTGTTGGATAAAAGCTGATGACACCTTTTTCGAGGGGCCCACTAATTATCAGAAACTTTGGAGGCCCATAAAAAAAATTGGTCACCAATTTCGCCAGACCGAGTATAGGGTTATACTACCCTTTGATAGTATAATCGAACCTATACCGTCATGTCCGTGTATTTTTCAAAAAGTGTTCATTTGTTGCATGGAGTAATCTTTGCGAGAATTAATTTTTTGTAAGGTTTTAGAAAGCGTCTAAAGTATTGGAATATCAGATTTAAATGAGATAAATATCATTTGAACGATTTTAACATCCTCTATAAGAATTACATATTAAGCGATACATTTTTGTGAATTAAGGTCATCAAAAGGACGAAAATGTCCTTTATCTTTGATTATCCTGAAAAATACCTCTTAGAAATTACACATATTTTCCACAAAATTTAAAAATTTCAACATGGCTTCTGCGTGGGTTAAACAAATATGAATTACTTAATGTCCGTCCGTTTTAACATTTCACAAAATGTTTACCATTTGTGTGAGAGGCACTAGAAGGGGCGTGGCAATAATGCCCCTTCTAGTGCCACTAGACTGTAGGTACTATAAAAATATTACACTGAACAAAATTTCGAGAATTACTGTTATAATGTTATAACCAGTAATCTTTTTGTACCAATTGGAAACTTTGTGTTGAAGGTAAATTAAGGGCCGCGGCATTTTCGCCCATTTTTGTTGAGTTTATAGAGAAGTAGAATTATTACTTTTGTATGAAATTGCATAGGATTCCCATATAAGTTGTAAACGTTTTAACATGTCACAAAATGTTAACCATTTGTGGGGGAGGTACCATAAGGAGTATGCCGATATGGTTACTCATATATACATATATATAAAATTGTTGCGTGACTGGCTGACTGACTGAGTGACTGACTGACTCTTCATCGACCAGGCCAAACGGCTGAAGCTAGAATCATGAAATTTGGTGGGAGGGTAGTCCTTGAGACGTATACGTGCAATAGGACGAGATTTTTCGAAATTCGTACTATTAGCCGCACAATGGGGCAAAAAGGGATAAATATGGTACCACCGCCAAATCTAAGCGAAATGAGCTGGAATCTTGAAATTTGTTATGAGTGTGGCCCTTATGAGGTAGACTCAGAAATTGACAGGATTTTTCGAAATTCGAACATTTACGTACACAGTGGGGCAAAATGTGGTACAACAGCCAAATCCAAATGACAAGACCTAGAATCGTGAAATTTGGTGTGAGAGTAGCTCTTGGGACGTAAACAGAAACAAAGAGCGATTTTTTTTAAAATTTAGGGGCACAGTGGGACTTAAAGCGATAAATATGGTACCACCGCCATATTTAGAATGGTGAAAATTGAAGCGAGGGATGTCAGATTTGTAGGATTGGGGTAGTCAGATTTGTTGGTATTAGCAGTTTTCGGCGCACATGGAGCAAAAAGTGTAAAATATAGTACAGTGGCTTAAAAATGTCAAATATGAATCAATGGTTGCATGGCAACTTTTGGAACATAAACTAGAGATTGGAAGTGATTTTTGCCAATTCTAACTTTAAGAGGCACAGTGGGACAAGACGGGTTAATTGTGGAGCATGGGGAAAAAAGGGAAAAATCTTCCAAAATTGGAACTTAAACTAGAGATATGAAGTGGTTTATATGGTTTATGGAGCACAGTGGTCAAAAACGGTTAAATAATGCACAGTGGATAAAATATGATTAAATATGTTACAGTCGGGGAAAAACGTTTAAGTATGCTAGCGTGGAGACACATTTTAAATACGGTACAGTGAGACAAAAATTTGTTAAATATGGTACAGTGGGCAACAATTTTGTACAGTGAGGTAAAGAGTTGAATGGGACACAGTTGTGCAAAAAGGGTTAAATATGGTGCAGTGGGGTAAAAATAGTTATATGTATATGGTAAAGTGGGACAAAATGGGTTAAAATTGGTACAGTGGGGCAAAAAGGGTTAACTATGGAACAGTGGGGCAAAAAGGTATTTACTATTTTACAGTGGGGCAAAAACGGTTAAATATGGTACAGTGTGACAAAAATGGTTAACTATGCAGAACAATGGAGCAAAGAGGGTTAAATATGGTACAGTAGGGCAAAAACTGTTAAATATGGTGCAGTGAGACTAGGGTTAAATATGACACAGTGGGGCAAAACGGGTTAACTATGGTACAGTGAGGCACAATTTGTTGAATATGATAACATGGGAGAAAATGGGTTAAATATGGTACAGTGGGACACAACTGGTTAAATGTGGTACAGTATGACAAAAATGGTTACAGTGGGCATAAATAGTAAAATATGGTATCGTGGAACAAAATGGGTTAAGTATGGTACAGTGGGGCATAAAGCATTAACTATGGAACAGTGGGGCAAAAATGTGTTAACTATGGTACAGTGGGGCAAAAATGGTTAAATATAGTCGACAAAATATAGTAGGACAAAAAGGTGTTAAATTTGATTCAGTGGACCCAAAACGGTTAAATATGGTACAGTGGGTCAAAAAGCGTACATTTAGAGAGAGGGTAAGTTAAATATGAAATAAGAATGTTTTTTTTTCAGAATGTACGCTTTTAGTAGCACTGTGGTGCAAAAAGTTTAAAGTTATAATGCAGTTGGGGCAAGCAAAAATTGTTCAATATGTTACAGAGGGGAGAAAATGTGTTGAAAATGTGGAACGGTGAAGCAAAAAAAGTTAAATACGATAAAATGGTTAAATGTGGTAAGTGGGGAAAAATGGGAACAAAATAGTCCCAGATATGTATAAAAAGTCGAGCATTAGAAGCACAGTGTAATAAAAAGTGTTTAATATTGATTGTGGTCCCTGAGTGCAAAGGTAGCTCCTACAGCATAAACGAAAGCTATGAAATTGTTTTTTCCAAATAGGTTCTTTTACTTAAACCGTGGGGAAAAACAAGTTAAATAAATGGCACAGATAGGGGACCAGAATGTTGAAATACGGTCTAAGCTTGCGAATTTGGATCTTGAAATATCAATTATCATTTTAAAATATTGTACAATCGTGCAAAATTGGTTAATTATGACACACAAAGGGTTAAATGTGGTACAATGGAGCGATTCACTTTAGGTTTTTAAATTCGTACCTTTATAGACACAGTGGGACAAACATGGTTTTATATTGTACCAGGGTGTGAATGTAGCTATTGGAATATAAACTAGGGGAAAGTTGCTAACGTATGAACAAAAAAGAGGTCCGTCATATATCGTTTTTTTTCAACTAGTGCTTATTTCGTGAATGGTAACACTTAGCTCATGTCTGATTTGACAGATAATTAGTTTTATCCTTCCGCTTAACGAATATGGTTGTGTACACGCTTGAACAAGCGGGCCTGCGATCGACTTACAGAAGATGCCGATTTTGCCAAAAAAAACTTCTTTTCAGATGAAGCTCATTTTGATCTTGGCGGGTATGTAAACAAGCAAAATTGTCGCGTTTGGGGCACAGAAAACCCGCACGCATACATTGAAAAGCCGATACACCCAAAACGAGTCACTGCTTGGTGCGGATTTTGGTCCAGAGGCATAATTGGGCCATTTTTGGAAAATGAGCAAGGAGTGGCCGTTACAGTCAATGGCGATCGTTATCGGGCCATGTTGAACGAATTTTTGTTCACAAAAATTGAAGAGGAGGATATTGGCAACATTTGGTTTCAACAGGACGGCGCTACGTACCACACAACCGAAGCTACACTCGATGTTTTGCGCGATGTTTTCAAAAAAAAGTTATTTGGCGGACCCTTTATAAATGAAACGAGGGTTCGTATTTTATAGTATACAAGTAATCAAATCTTCTTCATTTTGCACAATATATAATAATCATGTAATTTTGAAAGAAAGAGGCGTAACTATTTAACAGTACCCTGAAAAGAAAATAAATAAAAGATGGGGCCTGCGAAGCGCACCGGGTTAAAGGTAGTCAAACATAAACTAGGTTTGAAGAAGGTTTGAATATTACCACGTAAGACATTTTAAGTCACTCCTTTTCATAGTACCTCACATACAAAAAGAGCCACGACATACATAAAATTAAATAGCTTATAATATTAGTACCAGTGCATATTTACATTGCTCACAAAGTGAGGATAAACCTTAGTCGCTTCACCCGACTGAAATTTCTTACTTGTTATATATATGTAGATAGATAGATATAAATATAGAAGATAAATAGAAGAAGATAGGATATGAATTACAATACAAAGTACATTTATATTCTAATTTAACGGTCGAGGAAAAAGTCGGTTTACAAAGACCAGATTCGGAATCACGATGAGACGTTGGCATTCGCACATCATTGTCCCATGTGTGATGACCAACTAAGATTAAACTCATCATGGCGAAAATAACATAAAACCCCCATCATTTATTCAATATAAGCAGCCTATATTGTTTGCACCTTTCAGAACTTTTCCTCTCTGGCGCTGTCGAGATCATCAACCATTGACATATCTATTCAATAACTCATATATATTTGAACACAGAATGCTAACTTATTTCTATCCAAATTAACTTTTGCCCTCCAAGTTAATTATACCCTACACCAAACTGTGCTACAGGGTATTATAAGTTTGTTTCACGGCAGATGTTTGTAACACCTGAAAATAACACAGCTAGACCCACCTTAAAGTATACCGATCGACTCAGAATCACTAGCTGAGTCGATTTAACGATGTCCGTCCGTCTGTTCATGTAAAGTTGTTCGTCGACTACAGGTCGTAATTTCACTCCGATCGTTCTGAAATTTTGCAGTTTAGAGTATTTCGCTGCTGTTAAGTTCGCTATTGAATTTGGTTGAAATCGGTTCAGATTTAGATATAGCTTCCATATATATCTTTCGTCCGATTTGGCCCTTTAGTCCTATAGAAGCTGTATTTTACATCCAATCGTTTTGAAATTTAGAATGGTAGAGTTTCTTGATACATGAACCAACATTGCCGAATGTGAAGAAAATCGGTTAAGATTTAGCTATAGCTCCCATATATATGTTTCGTCCGATTCGCCGCTTTAGTCCTATAGAAGCTGTATTTTACATCCGATCGTTTTGAAATTTAGAATGGTAGAATTTCCTTATTCGTCCGATTTTGCTCTTTAGTCCTGAAGAAGCTGTATTTTACATCCAATCATTTTGAAATTTAGAATGGTAGAGTTTCTTGATCCATGAACCAACACTACCGACTTTGAAGAAAATCGGTTAAGATTTAGCTATAGCTCCCATATATATGTTTCGTCCGATTTGGCCATTTAGTCCTATAAAAGCTGTATTTTACATCCAATCGTTTTGAAATTTAGAATGGTAGAGTTTCTTGATCCATGAACCAACATTGCCGAATTTGCAGAAAATCTGTTAAGATTTAGCTATAGCTCCCATATATATGTTTCGTCCGATTTTGATCTTTAGTCCTGAAGAAGCTGTATTTTACATCCAATCATTTTGAAATTTAGAATGGTAGAGTTTCTTGATCCATGAACCAACACTACCGAATTTGAAGAAATCGGTTAAGATTTGGCTATATCTCCCATATATATGTTTCGTCCGATTTGGCCCTTTAGTTCTATAGAAGCTGTATTTTACATCCAATCGTTTTTAAATTTAGAACGGTAGAGTTTATTGATCCATGAACCAACACTACCGAATTTGAAGAAAATTGGTTAAGATTTAGCTATAGCTCCCATATACATGTTTCGTCCGATTTGGCCCTTTAGTCCTGTAGAAGCTGTATTTTACATCCAATCATTTTGAAATTTAGAATGGTAGAGTTTCTTGATCCATGAACCAACACTACCGAATTTGAAGAAAATCGGTTAAGATTTAGCTATAGCTCCCATATATATGTTTCGTCCGATTTGGCTCTTTAGATCCAATCGTTTTTATACCCTACACCACACTGTGGTACAGGGTATTATTTAAGTATAAAATGTCCCAGAAGTAAATTTATGTAAACAATTTATACATGAATTACAAAATTTATATATCAGAGTTATTCAATATTACGAGAGTGGTGTAGGGTATTATATAGTCGGCACCGCCCAACTTTAGCCTTTCCTTACTGGATTTTATTTAGATTTTCTTGATTTTCCCATATCTAAAGCGGATAATTTTCCAACTAAACCTAAGTATTTAATTTCCAAAAGTCCTAGAAGTCTTATAAAATTTACAATTTCTATATTACCCATACCTATTATACCAATCTCGCTGAAGTAAAACGTCAGCATATGAATGAATTGCGTTCCTTTTTTTTCATGCAACGTTAAACAATGAATTACAACAAAGCTTATGCCATTCAAATACATATTTACATATTATTCATGGAGCGCATACCATAGTTGTCTATGACAATGCAAACGAAGGGCGAGTGGACGGACGGACAGACACACCAATCCGACCATCCGACCGACCTTCCATCATCATGCCTGTCGATAATGCAGCCACAAATGCTTCCTTCAGCTTGAGAGCGTGTGTATTGCTCTCGTTTGCCAGTCGGGACTGCCTGCTGCAGTCAATGCTGGTGAATGGTGGCATCGGGACACACAGTGCCTCGTGTGGCTGAATCCTATTTTTAGTTGGCCCAAGACAAACTTTTCACATTCGCATGCCTATTAAAATGTTCCATTTTACATTTAGTAATTCCCGCTTCACTTGGCGCTTCTGCTGGAGCAGCTTCAGATTCTTCCGTTTTGTGTTTTGCTCTTCTTTTTATTCCAGTTTTTTTCCCAATGAATCCTGTCTTCCTACGCATTCGTTCTATTATTGGACGCAATGGTAGTATTTGTAATCGTCATCACTTCCACAGAGAAGCGCCAGTAACAGCAGCAGTCGGTAGACGAGCAATGAATGCCTTTCGGCGGCATATCGCAGTATCATCGTCTTCGTCAGTATCCATCCTTCGTTCTTTCCTTTTGCTATTATCCTGTGTAAGTGTTTGTGGGTGTGGGGATGTGTTCGTTTTGTTGTTGTTGTACTGTGAGCATTCTACATTTCCTACATTGGTGCAAACAGCAAAACTCTGTTGATTTTTATGTTCGCATTTCCTCCCATAGCTATAGCTGAGTTTCACTCGCATCTCGAATCTCGCTTGACAATGCTTAAAATAATAATAGTAATAATAATATTCGTACTCGTACTCGTGAGGTGCCAATGAAAGGATGAATGAAACTCTTGTGCGAATATCCAACACCATTTCAACTGCTACAAATGTACTCTTTTAAAAACTGGAAATATACAGTACGATATTTAAATCTTGTTATTGATTATGGCTTGGAAATAGATACATATCACTATGGATGGAAATTGTGCTTTGAAAATGGGTGGGCGGATCGATGTTGAAATGGAAAAGTTCACGTATCCCTTTGGCTGTACGAAAAATGGTACAAAAATAATGAAATGTCGGCCAATAACGAAGTAAAAAATCATTCAAATGAAAAATTACATAAAATTATTTTTTATTACAACTTCTTCTTATGGAGAATGCAAAGAAAAGTTTATCTGCATTTCAAAGTGGGGGAATTATGAACTATTAATTTTTGGTGCAAAATAGGCCCTTGTGTGAGGGTACCAAAATCGGGCCGACAATTTCGCCCATTTTCCAGTTGGTAGCTATGAAGATACTTTTATTATATGTAAAATTACAGAATGTTTGCGTTAGTAATTAGTATAGGAGATTTAAGAGTTTTATTATTATTATACTTAATTGTAAACCTTTGTGGAGGAGGTACCAAAAGAAGTACCCAAGTATGACGTATCTGAGAACATAGCCAGAGGTGGGGGAAAATGTTACCACATAAATAACTTGGAATGGAAACGGACAAACAAGCGGAATGATTTAGGGGTCCGAGTTTTAAATATTAACCTATGAATTTTATTTTTGCCTAAAAAGTTGATAAGTGGAAAGCTAAGAGCAGGCCAATACTCACTTATTTTTTTAAAAAAAAATTACAGAATTTTATGGGGGATTCGAAATTAAAAAAAAATTTAAAAAAGTGCATTTTGGGTTTTTACGTCAGAAGACAAATGTTACAAACTGTCAGACCTGCCTTAGTTTTTCGGCTATAACTTTTACAAATTTTGAGTCCCCCGAAAATCATATTACTAATTCTTGGAGCCAAAATTAAAATTCATTGGTTAACATTAAAAATTCTGACTTATAAATTCAAATGACTTAAATATTAAAATGTACATATTTTTTTTCCTTAACTCTAATGAAATATTCTATAAGTTAAGTGCAAATAATATCACTGTCCAAAGCTATTTTTGGAACAAAAGAGCGACTCTATTATTCTGAAAGGGCAAGATGAATAGATCATTTTTGTTGAATTAACCTATGGTCCAGCTGGTCTGAGTTTTTTTAACAGTGTGTCAAAGTTTTCATTTGTTGATCAAAGGTAGCATTGTACTAAATGAAAAAAGGCTGTAAGTTAATGTCTAAGAGATTTCTTATTGTCAGAGTTATACTTATAATGGAATTTTATGAGGATCATTTTTGTGAAAGATCTTAGCCCTCTACCTGCCCTAAATTTGGCATTTTTTTTTTTCGAAAAAACAAAAAAAAGCCTTTTCAAAATGGGCATTTAGGGATTTAAATATTCTACGAAAATTTGTACCGGAAAATTTCAGTGCGGGCCGCCAAAAGTTGTAAATAATGCTCTTTACGCTTAATTTGCAAAATTACACGCCAACTTATACAAAAACTTTAATGTGAACGTAAAGTTGTGATTTATATGGAATAATTGGAACATAAGAGCGACTCTATAATTTGAAAGGGACTGTTGAGTAGATATTTTTTTGTAGAATAATGTTGTGGTCCAGTTCCTATAATTTTGAAAGGGCATGTTGAGGAGATCTCCAAAAGCGTTAAGTTCGGCCAATCCGAATCTTATATACCCTCCACCAGAAATTGCATTTAATTTTATTACTGGAAAAATCTTTGGATATGAAGCAAATCATGTAGCGTTCTTTTTTTTAAAGTAATTATTAAACCAGTAAGGAAAGGCAGAAAGTCGGGCGGGGCCGACTATATAATACCCTACACCTCCCTAACAATGCTATAAGGGTCATTGCCATAATAATTTGGAATAATTGGTAAATGGGTAGAAACATATTATTTAATTCTGAAACCATAATCGCTAAATTAAGCAATATTCGTTCCTAAATTGAGAAACATCTTTCTGGAAAATTTTAATGATCGGAAGTAAAATACAACTTCTATAGCGGTTTGATACCAAATCAGGAGGAACATATATATGGAGCTTTAATATAAATCTGAACCGATCTTCCCTGAATACTCATTCATGTAAAAAGACATCCTTCTGTCGAATTTCGTACTGATCGCATATAAAATACAGTCTCTACAGCGCCTACATGTCAAATCGGGGGTAACGTATATATGGGGGCTATATCTAAATCTGAACCGATTTCTTCCAAATTTAACAGTGTTCATTTATATAATAAGAAACCTCTTTCTGCCGAATTTCATACTGATCGGATATAAAATAACATTTTTACAGCGCTTACAAGTCAAATCGGGGGTAACGTATATATGGGGGCTATATCTAAATCTGAACCAATTTTCTCCAAATTTAGCAGTATTCCTTTATGTAATAAGAAACCTCTTTCTGCCAAATTTTGCACTGATCGGATATAAAATACAGTTTTTACAGCGCTTACATGTCAAATCGGGGGTAACATATATATGGGGGCTATATCTAAATCCGATCCGATTTTCTCCGAATTTGGCAGTATTCCTTCATGTAATATGAAACCTCTTTCTGCCGAATTTATCACTAATCGGATATCAAATACAGTTTTTACAGCGCTTACATGTCAAATCAGGGGTAACATATATATGGGGGCTATATCTAAATCTGAACCGATTTTCTCCGAATTTAGCACTATTCCTTCATGTAATAAGAAATCTCTCTTTGCCGAATTTCGCACTGATCGGATATAAAATAAAATTTTTACAGCGCTTACATGTCAAATAGGGGGTAACATATATATGGGGGCTATATCTAAATCTGAACCGATTTCTTCCAACTATAACAGTGTTCATTCATATAATAAGAAACCTCTTTCTGCCGAATTTCATACTACTCGGATATAAAATAAAATTTTTACAGCGCTTACATGTAAAATCGGGGCTAACATATATATGGGGGCTATATCTAAATCTGAACCGATTTTAACCAAATTTTTGAGAGCTACATCTACAGGGGGCCTACAAAAAAATAATATTTGATTTGTATAAATTATATCGAGATGAATTCTTGCCAACATAGAATACAAACTGTAGAGTTTCAGCTAAATTTCTTAGAGCGACATCTATAGGTGGACTATAAAAAAATAAGAACTGATTAAAAAATGTGTACTGCGATGAATTCTTGTCTTAATTAAATACAAACTGCATAGATTCAGTTAAAATATTTAGAAAATATAGTATTTATGGCTTAAATACGCATATTTTGGAGCAACCTATATAGGGTGACTATATTTATAACAAATGTGAATCGATTTGTAAAATTTTTGCTGTGATGAATTCTTGTCAAAATAGAATACAAACTGCAAAATGTCTCTTGAATTTTTTTATTTATTTATTATAAATAGCTTTATTTGCATATTTGGTGTCTCTGGCGACCCGTAGAATATTTAATTTCGTAGAATATTTTAATCTTTAAATGTCCTTTTTGAAAGGACTTCTATGGTGTTCTCGAATGGCCAAATTGACATTTTAAGAGAGGAGCCAGAGGGTTAGAATCTTCAACAAAAATGATCCTCATAACATTCCACTATAAAAGTCTTACAATAGGAAATCTCTCAGTCATTGACTTATGCTCCCTTCGACCAAATAAAATGAAAACTTTGGCCCACTGTAAAACAAAACTCTGACCAGCTGGACAATAAGTTTATTCTACAAAAATTATCTACTAAATATTCCCTTTCCGAATTATAGGGTAGCTATTCTGTTCCTATCAAAAAGTCTTAATTTGTTGGACAGTGTATTTAATGTTATTAAAAAATTAGTTAATCAACATTTCACAAAATTTTAACCCTTTGCACATTGGGAGGAATTAAATAAACGGGAAATTTGTCGCAACGGATTGCGACAAAATTGTTTATGTTTAATTATGCTTGTAAAAGGTGTATTAAAGAAGCTAAGTTTTAAATTTGGGACCCATATGGCGTAAAGGCGCGGAGCGACATTTTTTTAAATTTAAACAACAACATTTGGTATTAGACAAAAGTTATGTCAATATCAAGTTATACTTTACAAAAAATATTCTTTGTCAAAAATTACATAAAAGGCAAAACCACATAAAATATTTTTTGGAATGTATATCTTCAAGTTGCCACTATTGCAATATTTTTTCATCAAACAGCTAATTTTGTTGTCTATCCAGAAAAAATAATGATAAAGGAGTCGGAATATATCCAACACTAATATCGGGTGATCCAAGTAGAGATACTTTTTCAATAGCATTTTTTTGACAGATCACGTGTGAGTCGTGTCATGCTGTCATGTTATTTTTGTTAAGTATTGTTTGGCATTTCATCATGGAAAGACTTACGCCTGAACAACGTTTACAACGTTTTGACAACAAACTGACAGATTAATTAGTGTAATGTTATAACGGGTGTTCCAAGTAGAGATACCTTTTTCAATAGCCTTTTTTTGACAGATCACGTGTGAGTCGTGTCATGCTGTCATGTTATTTTTGTTAATGTTCATGTTATTTTTGTTAAATTGGACTCAACGGATGGACCATCTGAGACGTAGCCTCGGCCAACATTTGATAGACATAATGTTAAAAAAATAAATGCCAAAGAATGTTCTTTCAAATGATAATAAACGTTCAATTAGAATTTTCTGTGTTTTTATACCCTACACCACACTGTGGTACAGGGTATTATAACTTTGTGCATTTGTTTGTAACACCCAAAAGGAGAAGAAATAGACCCATCGTTTATAATACCGATCGACTTAGAATTACTTTCTGAGTTGATTTAGCTATGTCCGTCTGTCTGTGCATGTATTCTTGTAATCAAAGTACAGGTCGCAATTATGGTCCGATCTCGACGAAACTTTACACATATGTTTTATTTGGCCCAAGGACGGTCCCTATTGAATTTGGTTAAAATCGGTTCAGATTTAGATATAGCCCCCATATATATGTTACCCCAGATTTGACATGTAAGCGCTGTAAAAACTTTATTTTATATCCGATCAGTCTGAAATTCGGCAGAAAGAAGTTTCTTATCATATGAATGAACACTGTTAAATTTGGTATAAATCGGTTCAGATTTAGATATAGCCCCCATATATACGTTACCCACGATTTGAAGTGTAAGCGCTGTAAAAATTTTATTTTATATCCGATCAGTATGAAATTCGACAGAAAGAGGTTTCCTATTATTTGAATGAACACTGTTAAATTTGGAAGAAATCGGTTCAGATTTAGATATAGCCCCCATATAAACGTTACCCCCGTTTTCACATGTAAGCGCTGTAAAAATGTTATTTTATATCCGATCAGTGCGAACTTCGGCAAAAAGAGGTTTCCTTCTACATGAAGAAATACTGCCAAATTCGGAGAAAATCGGTTCAGATTTAGATATAGCCCCATACATATGTTACCCCCCGATTCGAAATGTAAGCGCTGTAGAGATTGTATTTTATATCCGATCAGTACGAAATTCGACAGAAAGATGTCTTTTTACATGAATGAGTATTCAGGGAAAATCGGTTCAGATTTATATATAACATCCGTATATATATTCCTCCTGATTTGGTATCAAAGCGCTATAGAAGTTGTACTTTACTTCCGATCATTAAAATTTTCCAGAAATATGTTTCTCAATTTAGGAACGAATATTGCTTAATTTAGCGATTATCGGTTCAGAATTAGATAATATGTTCCTACCCATTTACCAATTATTCCAAATTATTATCGCAATGACCCTTATCGCATTATTAGGGAGGTGTAGGGTATTATATAGTCGGCCCCGCCCGACTTTCTGCCTTTCCTTACTGGTTTTCTTTATAAAAGTAGGGAGCCTCGAAATGGATCACCCTATATATACCTATTCGTAACAAAGGATCGGGAAAAAAATAAAGGAACAATATTATATTAATTTTTTAATGGAAAATCCCTCAATTCCCAAAAAATCCCCAAAAATGGAATTTTTAGTTTTTCAAAAAATCTACAATACTAAGAGCCGGGCCCAAAATTCATTTTGCGATTTACCGCGTAACACATTACTACATATAAAAATGGTAAAGGTTTTCATATCACAGTACAGCAATTATCATCTCATTGCTTTGGGACTCAATTCTGAGAATTAGAGATGAAATTAGCCCCAAAGATAAGAACATCTGCCTCATTCGTTTAGTCAAGTAGGATCAATTAATATTTAAATAGACATACGGGTTTTTTGTTGCTCAAGGTGGATTTTTAGCACTTTTTTCTGTATATTAACGCGGATATATTTCGGTATACTGTACGGAATATCTCTTTTGTGTCTGAAGCGAAGTTGTAGATATTGAATAGGAAAAAAAGCTACCTGAAAAAAGTACATTACAAATCGCAAAAATGCCAATTTTTTACCACTTTTTCCCCATTTTTCACCTTTCTGCTCAATAGCTGGATTACAAATCCACAAATATGCTGTTTTTTTTATAAACTTTATTTTGCATGAAAATAAAAACTCTGCTATTCGTACACAGAAAATATGAGATTTTTAAATGTTATCTATGTACGGAAACAAATTTTTGAACATTGTCAATATCCATCCTCGTTTATATTGACGCTTGTGGTTCTGATGATCTTGTTTTCTTCGTAGGTTGTTCAAATTCATGTTCTGAGTCTGTATCATCATCCGAGTTAGACATAATATTCAAGGGCATGTTTTGTTCAGTGTGACAATTTCAGTGTCATCTTCATCTTCGGTGATTTCATCATCACACAGCATAATTTTAGAACTCCGTCAACAAACCTACGCAAGCAATGCATCTAATTTTCCAAAAAAAACCTGCATATTTGCTGATTTGTAATCCAGTTATTGAGCAAAAAACATTGAAAAATTTAAAAAAAAAAATTATATTTTTGCGATTTTTAAGGCACTGGATGCACTTTTTTCGAGAAGGTTTGTTTCGCATCTTTTTTTTCCTATTCAATATTATGACGATTGTCGAAAATATGCCAAAGTTTTGAAATGTTCGTAAAAAATGGTGTATACGACTATTAGAGAAGCGTGGCAACAGTATTAATTACAATTTTGACCCATTCTTTTCTCGAAAACATTCTCCAGGAAGTTTCCTTTAAGATGAATATAAAACTTACTTTTTTCATAACTTTCTCTATATCTCCAGTATAAAACGAAAATTACGTATTTTTTTATCCCCTCACCTTAGAGAGGAGGGTACATATCATTTGTTACGAACCAAAAGTGTAGCACATCGAAGGAGTGACCTAAGACCTAACGGCGGATATCCGTTTTGGGTCATTTTAAATCGAATGAGCAATGTCCGTCCGTCCGTCCATCTGTGTCTGTCTGCTGGCTGGGGCGCACGATAACCGATTGACTTCAAATTTGGTACGTCCGGCTAAGTTCGAAGATGGGCCACATTGGTACACTTCTTCTAGTACCTCCCCCACAGAGGGTTAACATTTAATGAAATATTGATTGTCTAGTAACTTTTATACTACTTATTCGAATCTTCTAAAATTCCACACATAGTATTAGTCGCTACCTCCATGAGAAAAACGGTCGAATTTTTCACGCCTCTTTTGGTGCCTCCCACACAAATGGACCATTTTGCACCAAAAGTTAACATCTTATAACATTAATACCAGTGAACAAAAACAAATTTTGTACATTATAATGTTCTTATAGTGCCTATTGTCCTGTGAAAAATGGGGGTTATTGACACGTCCCTTTTGCTACCTCCCACACAAATGGACTATTTAGCACCAAAATTAACACCTTATAACCATTCCACGAAAATACTACAAAATTGTGCATAGTGTAACGCACAATTCTGATTCAGCTTTTGAATCCGAGAATTTAAAGAAAACTAAATGAATATGTGAGTGCGAAAATCAAGTCCAAACAAAACAGATCTCTATAATTTATTTCAACATTAAAGGTGAAGCGTTATGAAATGCGTTCATATTATACTCCTTTCATAAAAAAATACAGTATAAAATTATATATTTTATTGTTTTCACAGGTGATGCCTAAGACACACGAATTTTTAGTATGTTTTAGAATTGTATACCCCATACACAAGGTGTTGGAAGTAGAAAGTGAAGCAGTATTTTCAAATCTTATTGTGGATGGAAAAACGCAACAGATGTATCCATTAAAGCGGATACGTTTAAGAGAAGGTGAACATTGCGAAGTTGATTTAGCAGAGGATCTACCAAAAATTTCCATTTATGTTTGTTCAACTGTGTTTATGTACTGATGCTTTAATCCCAAAACTTTTATAAGACGAAAGGGAAGATTTTTCAAGGAAAGTCGTTTACTTTAAATTCATATTCATAGTTGAAAAAATCTAAATGTTTCATCATTAAAAAAAATTCATATTTATCACGTAAAAAACTTACTTTCAAGACAACTTTGAAAACGATTCATCAACTGAATTTTATGAAAAGTTCGAACCGAAAATCATCGCTGCAGAAATGTGCTACATGAATTTTGTGGTACAATCTTAGGATTAGGTCTAGAAAGTATAATGGGAATAAAATATAAATGTATGTTATGGACCAACGTATAAGTCAATGAAGGAGTCATCTTAAGACCTTAAGTATGTTTGGCGAAAATCAGCTTTAGGACTTTTTAAATCATGTGAGATATGCACTCAAAAAAAGTGAACTCTGGAGTAAGTTAAAATGAACTAAACTTCAGGAATATTGAACTTCGTATGGCGCTAAAGCTAGTTTTCTTTATATCAAGTTCATACATTCCCTCACAATAATGAAATATTTTGAACTTAGTTCTAGTTAACTCATACTTCCTTTAAGTAACTATTGCAATTAATATAGGGAAAATTAACTCAATACTAACAAATTCTGACTTGAAATTATGCAAATTCAGCATATATTTATCCTGATTGCAAGTACATTTTTACTCCAATTTAGGAAAATTTAATTAAATTTATGTAAAAAGGAAAATTAAAAGTTTTCTTGGACTTTTTTAGTCCTTGACATTATTTTGCGATTTTTGATCGCCTCCTCCATCATTCTCCTCCATTTATATGTTCGAATCTCTTGCAACTTGCTCTTTGGATTAATCTCTTCTTTGTTGTTTTAGAAATTGAAATTGATTTTTACACAAGAAATGTTCAATATTATATGCACTGGGCAAAATCGCCTTTTTTGATATGTTTGAATAGAAAGAAAATATATTTGGAACACTAATTTTTAAATATTATATACTTCTGAGCAAATAAATTTTATTTGAAAATCATTAATATATATTTGGAACTTGTATATTAATATGTTACAACATTTAATATTTGCAAACTAAATTTCTCAAATAAAATATGTATTGTAGGTGAGTTGGTAGCGTACTCGCCTATGAGTTTGGGGGTAGTGGGTTCGATTCCCACCAGAGGCTCTGGTCTGTCGCTGCAAAAAAATTTAGCCATATGGTCTTTGTAGCCCGGCCTTTCCCTGGACCTTATAATTAGAATATAAATTTACTTTGTATTGTAATTCATATAAATAAATAAATAATAAAATATGTATTTGAATACAAATTAAATGATTGTTTAGGAATTTCTCCAAATATATTTTATTTAAAAAATATTTTCGAAACTTTTGTTGAATTTTTCGAATTTCAATTTTATTTTTGTTTGTTTTTGTGGTTTGAACTTCCTTATTATATCAAATTCAGCAATAACTTATGTTTTAAATCAATCATTTAAAATTTCTGAGTATTCCAAGTCATCATTGGTTGTCAGTCCTCCAAGTATATATTTCGATCCAAGATTATATGATTTCATTTATTATTATTTATTATATTTAGGACGTTAAAATTTTTTAAAAAATTAACTTTGTATTACTGAAAAATTTAACACAATTTAGGTATTTTCTGAATACATCAATGCAAACAAATATTTGTTTCGGAAAAAATAGTCCAAAATAAACACATATTAGATGTAAACAAAGATTTGTTTAGAACAACATCTTCCCAAATATATAATTTTTGTGTGTACCAAATATTATATGTTTAGAGTGTATCCTAAAGATATATGTGTTTCAAGCCGAATATGTTTGGGACAATATACTGCAGAAGCGATTTTTTTTCAGCGTGTGTATAAAATTTTACCTCCGCTCCGAATGTAATTCGATCCCAGAACCTTCCGTTTTGTGAGCCACACGTTTACAAACTGAGCTACGTAGACACATATATTTTTATGAATATTTTCTTTTTTTTAATACAATTATATATCCCCAAATTTTCGAAACAATGTATTTTTATGTACACTTGAATTTGATTAAAGGATTGCAATCATTGAATGATAAATAGATTTGACATATACCATATTTATAGGCGACGAAGAAATTTTATTATGAATGACATTTTCATGTGTCTGGCTGACAATCATAAGGTTGTCGGTTCGAATCTCGTCCGGGGCGTACCATTTTTAATGCTTCGCCATAAATTAAAGTTTCTGCAAATAATGATTTGCGCAAAAATAAAAATTGCGGAATGAAAAAGGAATACAAACATTTTGCGTTTTTGGTACTACATTAAATTTATATAGGGCGATCAATTTCGAAGTTCCCTACTTTTTTAAAGATAAAAGACACAGAAAATTCAAATTGAATGGGGAATGTTTATTATCATTTGAAAGAACATTCTTTGGCATTTAGTTTTTGAAGATTATGTCTATCAAATGTTGGCCGCGGCTACGTCTCAGATGGTCCATCCGTTGAGTCCAATTTTCGATGACACGTTCGAGCATTTCGACTAGTAACTGGCGAATGACACGCGTGATGTTTTGCTCCAAGGCCTGCATCGAAACTTTAGACTTTACATATCTAACGGTGTGATTTCACACGATCTTGGTGGCCAATCGACCGGCCCAAAACATGAAATTAGCTGCTCACCGAAGTGTTCTCTCCATAAATCCATTAATTGATGCGATGTGTGGGAAGTGGCGCCGTCTTGTTGAAACCAAATGTCGCCGAGATCACGAGCTTCAATTTCAGCCATCAAATAGTCGGTTATCATGGCACGATAACGGTCGCCATTGACGGTTACGTTCTCACCGGCATCATTTTTAAAGAAATATGGACTTAAAGTGAGGGGATTCATAAGTCGGTTTACCCGACTGAACTTTCTTACTTGTTGGCTCTATAGCTGCGACGGTCCACAGGTGCTAGATTGGCTAGATGGGCCATAAGCAGCGGTTTGGGCGTAAACCCAAACAAGACAGAATTGGTTATCTTTACTAGGATGACTAAAGCCCCACATGTGAACCCTCCATCTCGGATAAATGGAACAGATCTAGTCTTTTCTGAAAGTGCAAAATTTTTAGGAATAATTCTAGATAGAAAACTGTTGTTTAGACTTAAAGTATTGGAACGTGTATGTAAGGCCAACGTTGCCTTATATTCCTGCAAAAAGTCTGTAGGGTCGCGGTGGGGCCTCTCTCCTAAAATCGTCCACTGGATATATATAGCAGTATTTCATCCTATACTGCTATACGGCATTGTGGTATGGTCGATGGCAACTGAAAACTAACCATCACCAACCTACTAACAAAGGTTCAGAGAACAGCCTTCCTGATCATAAGTGGAGCATTGAGGAGTACAGGGACCGAGTCTCTACAAGCCCTACTCCATATACTGCCGATTAATATT
The DNA here is from genome assembly GCA_963930755.1 of Eudasyphora cyanicolor. Classification (NCBI taxonomy): domain Eukaryota; kingdom Metazoa; phylum Arthropoda; class Insecta; order Diptera; family Muscidae; genus Eudasyphora; species Eudasyphora cyanicolor. The sequence continues at coordinate 198,296,752 of OZ005734.1, read as the reverse complement.
GTGGCGAGAGAAGTTGCTACCAAAGCGGCAAAAGACTAAACTGCCTATCAATGTGGAGGTACAAAAACTACGGTCACATGAGGATATCAAAGTGTAGTGCTATGGTAACCGACCGAGTGGACTATATACCAACTGTGTATACCTTCGAGAGAAATTACATCACTATGATTCCCGCCAGAGATGAATGGGTTGGAAGAATACCAGGTAATAGAAACCATCTCTACTTTTACACGGATGGTTCGAAGCTTGATGAAAAGGTTGGCTTCGGAGTACACTGTGCAGAGCTTAGTTTGGATATAGCTCACAGACTACCAGATACCTGCAGTGTCTATCAAGCCGAAATAATGGCAATATTGGAAGTAGCCAAGTGGCTGAGTCGCAACATAGTCAGGAAAGCCAGGCTGCCATCAATTCTCTGGAGGCAACATCCCTAAATTCACCAACAGCCCTCGACTGCCGCAGATCTCTTAACGAGATGGCTGAGCAGTTTAATATACACCTCATATGGGTGCCTGGGCATAGGGATATCCCGGGGAACTGCAAAGCCGATGAACTTGCTAGGAAGGGGACGACATTACAAATTCTCGAAGAATTTGCATATATTGGTGCGCCACTACCCACGTGCAAGTTTTGGCTTAGGCAAGAGGCAATCAGGCAGTCCAACGAAAGATGGACAAAAATCGGTACCTGTAGGGTAGCTAGACAAATCCAAGGTATGACCTGATAAGATTAAAATATCTCCTCGCACTAGAGAGGCAAAGATTGTCTACGTTAGTACAGGTTCTGATGGGACACTGCTTGATCGGCGAACACGCCAAAAGATTGGGTATTGACTCTAATGACTCCGCAGACGCTGTGGAGATGAGGAAGAAGTGGAGAGCATTGAGCACTTGCTATGCGACTGCCCCGCTCTGAGTAAACGACGACTGGACATACTGCGGTCGGCCTTTCTAGGCAGCCTAACAGATCTTTCCAGTACCGATATTCGTACTATCGATAAAATTTGTATATCAAACAGGTTGGTTTCGATAAGGGGCATTTCAGCCCGTGGTAACACATTTCAGCCCGTGGTATAAAAAAAATACGGGTTCCACCCTAACCTAAACCTACTTGTTGAAAGAAATAACTTTTATATAAACTAAAAACTGGTGGACTGTAGGCCAAAAACGACGTTCTTTCATCCGACGAGCTACTTAACCAATATCGAAACGTCATGCAATGGTTGGTGTTGTTTTGATTTGTAACTACTACACCTTTTCAAGTTTGCAATGAGAAAATATAAATTACAATGAGAAAATACGAATTCATATTGCGAAATGCAAATTCGTAATGAGAACATAGAAATTTATATTAAGAAATAAAAATTCGAAATGAGAAAATAACGTAGAATATAAAAACGTAATGGGAATGTGTAAAATCATATTGACAAATGTAAAATTGTATTGAGAGAATATAAAATCATATCGGAAATTGTATTGAGAGAATATAAAATCATATCGGAAATTTATAATTAGAACATGTAAATTCATAGTAAGATGTGTAAATTCTTTGAGTACTAAATAAGTAAAATTTTGCGGAGTGTACCCATAGTCCTTTCCCATACTTTTACAATTTCCCTTACTTTTACAATATTGGTCATAATTTAGACCTAATTTCCACGTTGCGACTTGTATGTGCGACTTTTTTTAATTATCTTTTGAATTAATTACGTAAAAGCAAGCTCGTTAAGACGGGGAGTCTTTAGTTTAGGAGAATGCTCTTAAAGGACCTCAACAAAATAAATATGTATATCATGGAATGATATCAAGAGAAATGTCAAAATGTTCACCTTCTTAGGTAAAGATTCATATTGAATTAGGTCAACGTCATCAGTAATATAACACTCAATTTTATGAACATTATAAGATTGTACATCATTATTTTCCGTTTTTGCACACTCATAGTATCACGGCTTATACCTCCAAAAAATAGGTCCAAATACTAAAGGTAAATTCCAAGAAAATTGAAAATTTGTGAAAAAAAATTTAAAAAAAAATTAAAAAAAAATTTTAATAATTTTTTTTTTTGTTTTGGTTTCATAAAATAGTTTCTTAGTCCCGGAAACAAAAAAAAAATGTTGCACAGTGTTATGTACGATTTGTTTGTAAAACCTTAAAGGCGAAGTGATGGACCCTTTCATTTACTACGCCGACTGTGAATCACATTTTAAGTCTATTAAATCATGTCCGTCTGCCCGTCCGTTTCTTGGTTTGTCCACACATTCTTGAGATCAAAGTAAATCTCGTTGATATTAACCGATCCGTACGAAAATTTGATAGATACTTCCTTGGGGTAAGGGACGAACTCTATTCAAAAAGTTATATGTACGTAGTATGTTCAAAAAAATTTGCGAATTTTGTATTTTTTCAAAAAGTATTTATTTATTCATGAATATCTATTTTGTCCCCTTCAAAGTATTTCCCCTCGGATATAATACACTTCTGCCAAAAGTTTTTTTTCCAATCCTCGAAGCACTTCAAATAATCATTTTTTGTGATCTTGTTCAGCTCCTCCTTCGATGCCGTCTTTATCTATTACAGGGGGCTAGGTGCAAAAACCAGTTTTTGTTCTTCCACAAATCCGGGCGTTTTTGGCGGATTGCTTCGCTCAATTTGCGCATAACTTGCAGGTAATATTCTTTATTGATCGTACTACCCTGTGGCAAGAACTCATAATGCACCACGCCCCTGCAATCAATGAAAACTGTGAGCTCGGGCGTCCGGCACGCTGTTCGTCCTTCGCATCTTCTCGGCCCTCTAAGAACATTTTGTACCACCGATAAACGTTGCTTTGGTCCAAGGTAGCTTCACCATATGCCACAGTCAACATTCGGAATGCGTCAGCGCACTTTATTTTGTTTTTCACACAAAATTTAATGCATATTCTTTGATCCATTTTTATACCCTCACTTTAGTGTGACGAGGGTATATATCATTTGCTACGGAAAAAAGTGTAACACATCGAAGGAGTGATCTAAGACCCTAAGTATGTTCGGAGGAAATCCGTTTTGGGTCATTTTAAGTCGAATGAGCAATGTCCGTCCGTCTGTCTGTCTGTCTGTCTGTCTGCTGGCTGGTGCGCACGATAACTCTCGAAAGGAGTAACCGATTGACTTCAAATTTGGTATGTGGTAATATTTTGATCTATCTCCGGATGAGTTCGAAGATGGGCCATATTGGTCTACTCCTTCTGGTACCTCCCACACAAAGGGTTAAAATTTAGTGAAATATTGATTCTTTAATAACTTCTATACTACTTATTCGAATCTTTTGAAATTCTGCACATAATATTAGTATATTAGTCGCTATTAACTCGAGAAAAATGGGTGAAGTTGGCATGCCCCTTTTGGTACCTCCCACACAAATAGACCATTTTGCATCAAAATTTAACTGCTTATAACTTTAATACAAGTGCATAAAAATGCTTGACATTTTCTACAGTATAATGTTTTTGTAGCGCCTAGGTTAGGTTTAGGTTTAGCGGGACAGTCGCAAAGCAAGTGCTCAATGCTCTCCACTTCTTCCTCATCTCCACAGCTTCGGCAGAAGTCATTGGAGTCAATACCCAATCTTTTGGCGTGTTCGCCGATCAAGCAGTGTCCCGTCAGAACCTGTACTAACGTAGACAATCGTTTCCTCTCTAGTGCGAGGAGATATTTTGACCTTCTCAGGTCATACCTTGGCCAGATTTGTCTAGCTACCCTGCAGGTGCCGATTTCTGTCCATCTTTCGTTGGACTGCCTGATTGCCTCTTGCCTAAGCCAAAGCTTGCACGTGGATAGTGGCGCACCAATATATGCAAATTCTTCGAGAATTTGTAATGTCGTCCCTTTCCTAGCAAGTTCATCGGCTTTGCAGTTCCCCGGGATATCCCTATGCCCAGGCACCCATATGAGGTGTATATTAAACTGCTCAGCCATCTCGTTAAGAGATCTGCGGCAGTCGAGGGCTGTTTGTGAATTTAGGGATGTTGCCTCCAGAGAATTGATGGCAGCCTGGCTGTCCGAGTAAATTACAACGCCAGTGTTGGTTACTATGTTGCGACTCAGCCACTTGGCGACTTCCCATATTGCCATTATTTCGGCTTGATAGACACTGCAGGTATCTGGTAGTCTGTGAGCTATATCCAGACTGAGTTCTTCACAGTGTACTCCGAAGCCAACCTTTTCATGAAGCTTCGAACCATCCGTGTAAAAGTGGAGATGGTTTCTATTACCTGGTATTCTGCCGACCCATTCATCTCTGGCGGGAATCATAGTGATGTAATTTCTCTCGAAGGTGTACACAGTTGGTATATAGTCCACTCGGTCGGTTACCATAGCACTACACTTTGATATCCTCATGTGACCATAGTTTTTGTACCTCCACATTGATAGGCAGTTTAATCTTATTGCCGCTTTGGTTGCAACTTCTCTCGCCACAATATTAATCGGCAGTATATGGAGTAGGGCTTGTAGAGACTCGGTCGCTGTAGTCCTTAAGGCTCCGCTTATGCTTAGGCAGGCTGTTCTCTGAACCTTTGTTAGTAGGTTGGTAATGGTTAGTTTGTCAGTTGCCGTCCACCATACCACAATACCGTATAACAGTATTGGACGAACTACTGCTATATATATCCAGTGGACGATTTTAGGAGAGAGTCCCCACCGCGACCCTACAGCCTTTTTGCAGGAATATAAGGCGACGTTGGCCTTCCTTACACGTTCCAATACGTTAAGTCTAAATAACATTTTCCTATCTAGAATTATTCCTAAAAATTTTGCACTTTCAGAAAAGACTAGATCTGTTCCATTTATCCGAGGTGGAGGGTCCACATGTGGGACATTATTCATCCTAGTAAAGAGAACCAATTCTGTCTTGTTGGGGTTAACGCCCAAACCGCTGCTTCTTGCCCATCTAGCCAACTTGTTCAGAGCCACCTGTAGGATGTCTCTGAGGACGTTTACGAATTTGCCACTCACTGCGATTGCCACGTCGTCCGCATATGCCACGACCTTGCAGCCACAACGTTCTAGATCTAGCAGGATTTCATTCACCGCTAGGTTCCAAATTAGTGGAGACAATACTCCTCCTTGCGGGGTCCCTCTGTTTACATACCTTGTTAGAGTTGTGGACCCTAGACATGCTGTTATGCGTCTTCTGGTGAGCAGACTTTGAATTAGTCTAATCAAACTAGTGTTAACTTTTAGATGTGAGAGTGCCGCAATTACCGCATCTGAGTGAATGTTGTTAAAAGCCCCTTCTATGTCAAGAAATGCCACCATGGTGAATTCCTTGAAATGCAGGGACGATTCGATAGTGCTCACAAGTTCGTGCAGGGCTGATTCTGTAGACTTGCCCTTATTGTAAGCATGTTGGTTCCCCGACAGGAGTTTTGTATCCAGGTTTTCCCTAATGAAATGATCTAAAAGTCTTTCCAGACCTTTCAATAGGAAGGAGGATAGGCTAATTGGTCTGAAGTCTTTTGGCCTAGTGTGTGATATCTTTCCCGCTTTAGGTATGAATACCACTTTGGTATCCCTCCATCGATTCGGGACGTATGAAAGCCTGATACAGCCTACATAAATTTTCTCCAGCCAGGGGATAATGTACTTTAACATTTTCTGCATTTCTGCTGGAGTGATGCCATCTGGTCCAGGTGACTTGAAGGGCTCAAAGCTGTTAATAGCCCAGCTTATTCTGGATCTCTCAGTCAAGAAGCTAGCGACGCTCGCAGTCCACTCGCACTCTTGTTGGTCCTGCTGATCCTCGGGTTCTGTTACAGAGTTCCCCGGGAAATGTGTGTCGAGCAGTACATTGAGCGACTGCTCGCTGTTTTTGGTCCAGTTATTTGCCTCATCCTGTAAATATCCCACTGTACATGGTGAAGCAGATAATATCTTCCTCAGCCTAGCGGCGTCGGAGACCTTTTCCACTTCACCACAGAAGGTATACCAAGAGCGCCTTTGCGCCTTTCTAAGTTCCTTCTTATAGATCTTGAGTTGCTCTTTATAGGCATCCCAATCATTACCGACCCCAGTAGATTTAGCCTTATTGAATAGCTTGTTGCAGGTCTTTTTCATAGCCGTTAGCTCAGAAGTCCACCATTGGGGTTTAGTTTTACCCTTGTACCTTGTTTTTGGACAGGCTTCTTCAAGGTAGCGCCTATAGTCCGGTAAAAAATGGGCATCATTGTACAGCCCCTTTTGGTACCGCCCACACAAATGGCCCGTTTCGTACCAAAGTAAACGGCTTGTAACTTTAATACCAGTGCATACAAATACTTGAAATGTTGTACAGTGTAATGATGTTGTAGTGCCTATAGTCCTGTAAAAAGTGGGCGTTATCACCCCGCCCCTTTTTGTACCTCCCACACAAAATGACCAAATCATACCAAAATTACATAGCTCGTAACTTTAATATACCAGTGCACACAAACGCTTATAGTTCAGCACAATGCAATTTATTTAAGAATGTACTGTTTACCGAAAAATATGTGTATTTGGAAAACCCCTTCTGGTACCTCCCACACAAATTGACAGATTTATTGGTGTAATGTTATATATTACATTACTCACAAAGTGAGGGTATACCTTAGTCGGTTTACCCGACTGAAACTTTCTTACTTGTCTGAAGACAAGTTAAAACACATCCAAGCACAACAGCTGTCAAAAATTAACTAAACATTCAAAATGGCCGACCTTGTCAGCATAAGTAAGGGACATGAGTACCAACATAACGCTACAAAAATATCAAAAATCTAATACACGTAGCCCGCGGAAATTAAAAATTCCCGATATTTTTTAAGCATACCTCGTATAGGTCCATGATTTTATATAGGCCCCATATAAATGTACCCTCCGATTTGAATTCTTCGGTTCTAGATGCCCCTCTGTGCAACCGTGCCGGCTGAAATTTTTCAGCTTTTTTTGTTATGTTCTTATCTAATATTTGAAGGAATGGCCAAATCGGTCCCTGGTTGAGTATAGCTCTCATATAATGCACCTTCCGATTTGATTTCTTCTCGTTCTAAATGCCAAACTACAAAGCCGATTTGACTGAAATTTGCAATCTATCTAGCAGTTTGTATTATTTGTTTAAAATTATTTTTGAGAAATTTGGGCCACAACGGTCATACTTTTATTACATATAGCTTTCATGTATATGTAGATCCATGTCGATATAAATATTTATGCTCTACAAATCGCAAAAAATATAAGTCCATAAAAAAGGTACGTTTAATTGATACTCGTATGTATGAATTATTCGCAGGGAAAAGAGGCTTCGTAGGAGTGGTATATGGTATTGTATAGTCGGTCTAGCATGACTTTGAACTTTCCTTACTGGTATTTTATTCATATCGTAAAATAAATAATTAAACATTTTGTATTAATACCGAATGTATAAATCATGCTGTTCTTAGAAATCAAGTTGTACATTACCCATTTATTTGCTGAGAGAATATCCAAAAAACATACCTAGAAGAAATATAAAATAAATTTGTTAATCAAATGTGGAAAGAGGTTTAAAGGAAATTAAAACTAAATAAATATTTCATTCCCTAGAATAAATATTCATCTTTACCCTAGAAAAATAATTGACAAAATTAATTTCACTATTAGGTTAGATACATTTCGCTAACATTATCTACTAAATACCCTGTATCATCTTATTTAATATTTTATAGCTAAACATGTGCTACAACTTTCTGCATATTAAAATATAATCTAATTAAACGTCTAGTAAAGTATCCATCCATTTATTAAAAAGAAACACTGCCGTAAGTGATGTTCAATTTCCTCATTATCCGGGATGATTAACATTATTGTCACTGATACGAGTAATGTTTCATCCATCTATCCATCCATCCATTCAGACACCCAGCCATTCAGTCATCCGCCAACCAACCAACCAGCTACTTGATGCGTTCATAAATACATTTTGTCACAAAGCCAAAAGGACAACAATTGATCCGACCACTGTGCGTTCGTTGGTTGGGGCACAGTGCACTGATGTATACGCGTATACAATGGGAATAGCTTTAAAGGATATTTACAGCGAATGTTATGATTAATGCGATGTAAATGACGATTAGAAATGTGTTTTACACTGAATAATCGCCAGAGTAAGTACGACAACAACAACAACAACCAGAAAGGATAGCAGCTGCTAAAGCAACAACAACAGCAATCAGAGTCACATTTCCATTCACATCAATACTGCAAACAATTGATGCTCTCTAATACAGAGAATACAAACGCATTTAAGCGCGCACACACACACACACCATGTCACTACACATCGACAATAGCAAGGGGATGTACACAGACAGAAATTGTTCTAGTAATTGCAGATAGATTTTCTCTTAAACGGTAAATTGAAAATGTGGGCGGGGGTTTATTGAAGATCCCAGGGAATAATGAAGTGACATCTTATTAAAAATATCTACAGTGACTCAAAGCTTATTTTATCCACATTACATTTCAAGGCTGAATAAAGCACTGTGTACTTTTTTTTTGGAAATGGATTAGTTACACTTTAAGTAAGAATTTCAAGAAAATATTTCGAAAAACGTGAGAATGGATCCAACAATATAATAGAAGAAGAATTTGACCTAAACTGCCCTCGACTGTCGCAAATCTCTAAACGAGATGGCTTGAGCAGTTCAAGACTAGGAACTACCTCACGTTGACATGTCTTTAGCAAGCTCTTCTTGACCCTCTTCTTGAGAGATAGCTCCCTTTCAGCAACAAATGACAGTTGGACACCAGTCGGGAACTGCATACATTCCTTCCCTAATCCCCAAACGCACCAAAGCCCTGATCTCATTATCGAGCCCAGACGCCTCACTTCTCGTGTCCGTCATGATAGATCACTGCCTTATTGGACGGCACGTAGAGAGATTGCAGGTCTGTTTGTGTGTCCCACTCTCCCTAGAAGGCGGCAGGCCACCCTAGGCATTCTTTTCTTTGGGGAGTTAGCAAGCTTGGCTGATGTTAAAATCCGCCAGCTTTTAAGCATTCTAAAGCAAAACAATTGGTTCAGCGGAAGGAGTTAGGGAAAAGCGTATGTTTTACTTGCGTCCCTGTGCCACTCTCAAACTAACCCTGAGGAATAAATATAAAGACGATAAGGCCTAGACGGCTTAGATAAAGGGTCCGCCAAATAACTTTTTTTTTGAAAATGCTATAAAAAAAACTACTGAATATTTTCTCAAATTTCTTTTTTTATTTGAAAGTACAATCCTTCCGGTTAATAATTGGAAATAATTTCATTCAAATGGCTGCCTTGGCTGGCCATGCAGTAGCCTACACGATCGGTCCAATTTTTAAGCACATTATCGATTGTGTGCAGCTGTATTTCACCAATGGCTTCACGAATATTGTCCTTTAAAGCGTCAATTGTCTCTGGCTTGTCGGCATAACACTTATCTTTGAGGGCACCCCACAAATAATAGTCCAATGGTGTCAAATCGCAGCTGCGAGGTGGCCAAACGACATCAGCTCTGCGGCTGATAATGCGATGTTCTAAAACAGGGCGCAAAACATCGAGTGTAGCTTCGGCTGTGTGGCACGTAGCGCCGTCCTGTTGAAACCAAATGTTGCCAATATCCTCCTCTTCAATTTTTGTGAACAAAAATTCGTTCAACATGGCCCGATAACGATCGCCATTGACTGTAACGGCCATTCCTTGCTCATTTTCGAAGAAAAATGGCCCAATTATGCCTCTGGACCAAAATCCGCACCAAACAGTGACTCGTTTTGGGTGTATCGGCTTTTCAATGTATGCGTGCGGGTTTTCTGTGCCCCAAATTCGACAATTTTGCTTGTTTACATACCCGCCAAGATCAAAATGAGCTTCATCTGAAAAGATGATTTTTTTTGGCAAAATCGGCATCTTCTGTATGTCGATCGCAGGCCCACTTGTTCAAGCGTACACGTTCAGCGGAATGATAAAACTAATTATCTGTCAAATCAGACATGAGCTAAGTGTTACCATTCACGAAACAAGCACTAGTTAAAAAAAACGTTAGATAGCGGACCCTTTACATTTTGAGGGAAGCCAACGTTCAATAGGCGTTAAGCGATCATAGCAAAAAGTGACAAAATATGAGTCCGGTAAACCGACTAAGGATTATCCTCACTTTGTAATGTTATATGGCAAAAAGTGTGGGAGCAGCCACTACGTTGAAAAAAAATTATTCTTTGGCAGTATTTAATTATTGGAAATGTAGTCTAAAATATCAAATGTGAAAACATTTACATGAATGCTGCAGAAGTTATGAAAATATTGTGTTCAAAGGATTCTGTCAATTTGTGTGGGGGTACAAGAAGGGGCTTGACGAGTATGCCTATTTTACGCTGAACTGTAGATACTTCAAAGGCATTTCTCTGTACCGAGGGTAAGAGTTTATGTACACTGGTATTGACATTATGAGCTATTACATTTCGGTATGATTTGGCCATTCTGTGTTAGAGGAACAAACAAACAATGGGAGCCAATAATGACTTTTTTTACCGCACTGTAGGTACTATAAAAGTAAAACACTGCATAAAATTTCAAGTCTTTATACGCACAGTTTATAAAGTTCTAAGCAGTTAAAAAAGGTATCAAAAGGAGCCGGGTTAATTTGCCCATTTTTTCTGAAGGTAGTAACCAAAGCTAAACTCTGTGGAGTTACAGAGGATTCGGATAGGTAGTATAGAAATTATTAGAGAATCAATTTTTCACTAAATTGTAACCCTTTGTGAGGGAGCTACTAGAAGGAGTTGGCCAATAGGACCATCTTCAAACTTAGCTTAAGATAGAAAAAAAAATATTATCACAAACGATATACCGAACATACTTAGTCTTAGATCACTTCTATGAAATAATCCGGCTTATTGTATATTAGAGTGGCTTTATTTGTCTGGGAGAAAAAAGGTGGCTTATATGGATATTTGGTATATTTTATGCATATTTCCCAAAATACTCCGTTTATGCGAATGTAGAGTAACGATAAGTTTGCAATCAAAATAAATCCTAAAAAATCAGGGTTTTCTTTAATAAAATTTCCAGTGCCTCATTTCCTCATAACGATGCGCCTCAAGTAATTAGGTTGCGACTAAGACACTGAGATACAGAAACTCACCTACGAAAATATAGTCACTTATAGACTAACCGGACCAGAGGCTGTTGATAATACCAATACTGGGATCGATTGAGGAGTTCCTATTAATCACTAATCCTAGGTTTAAGTTAGAGTGGCAGCCGTTTTTTCTTTTTTTTGTCAGCTCACATAGACCAGTTTAGGTCCCTAGTGTTACCACGGGCTAAAATGCCCCTCATCGAAACCAACCTGTTTGATATACAAATTTATCGATAGTACGAATATCGGTACCGGAAAGATCCATTAGACTGCCCAGATAGGCCGACCGCAGTATGCCAGGTCGTCGATTACACAACGCGGGACAGTCGCATAGCAAGTGCTCAATGCTCTACACTTCTTCCTCGTCTCCACAGCTTCTGCAGAAGTCATTGGATACCCAATCTTCTGGCAAGCTCACCGATCAGGCAGTGTCCTGTCAGAACTGATACTAACGTAGACAATCTTTTCCTCTCTAGTGCGAGCAGATATTTTGACCTTCTTAGGTCATACCTTAGCCAAATTTGTCTAGCTAGCCTGCATGTACCGATTTCTGTCCATATTTTGTTGGACTGCCTGATTGCCCAAGCCAAAACTTGCACGTGGATAGTGCGCAACAATATATGAAAATTCTTCGAGAATTTGTAATGTCGTACCTTCCCTAGCAAGTTCATCGGCTTTGCTGTTCCATGGGATATCCCTATGTACATACAGACACTCATATGAGGTGTATACTTATATTAAAATGCTCAGCCATCTCATTGAGAGATCTGCGGCAGTCGAGGGTTGTTTGTGAATTTAGGGATGTGGCCTCCACAGAATTGATGGCAGCCTGGCTGTCCGAGTAAAAGACAACGACAGTGTTCTTTACTATATTGCGACTCAGCCACTTGGTGACTTTCCATATTGCCATTATTTCGGCTTGATAGACACTGCAGGTATCTGGCAGTCTGTGAGCTATATCCAAACTAAGTTCTTTACAGTGTACTCCGATACCAACCTTTTCATCAAGCTTCAACCCATCCGTATAGAATAGGAGATGGTTTTTATTACCTGGTATTCTGCCAACCCATTCAGCCAGAGGGCTGGAATCATAGTGATGTAGTTACTCTCGAAGGTGGTATATAGTCCACTCGGTCGGTTACCATAGCACTACACTTTGATATTCTCATGTGACCGTAGTTTTTGTACCTCCACATTGATAGGCAGTTTAATCTTATTGCCGCTTTGGTTGCAACTTCTCTCGCCACAATATTAATCGGCAGTATATGGAGTAGGGTCTTGTAGAGACTCGGTCGCTGAGACTCCGCTTATGTTCAGGCAGGCAGTTCTCTGAACCTCTGATAGTAGGTTGGTAATGGTTAGTTTGGCAGTTGCCGTCCACCATACCACAATGCCGTATAACAATATTGGACGAACTACTCATATAAAAATGGGTTTCCAATAGGGATGATATGATTTTGAAGTGACGTTTCGGCCATTTGTAATATGTCATGATCTGTCATTTGTTTTTCATTGTATTCAGTAGTGTTTACAATTTCATCATGGAGAGCTATACGCAAGAACAACGTTTACAAATTATTCAGTTTTATTATCAAAATAATGGTTCTCCAATTGCAAATTTTCGTGCGAGTCAATTTTTATCCCCTCACCTTAGAGAGGAGGGTATATATCATTTGCTACGAGCCAAAAGTGTAACACATCGAAGGAGTGACCTAAGACCCTAAGTATGTTTGGCGGATATCCGTTTTGGGTCATTTTAAGGCAAATCAGCAATGTCCGTCCGTCTGTCTGTCTGTCTGCTGGCTGGTGCGCACGATAACTCTAGAAAGGAGTAACCGATTGACTTCAAATTTTGTATGTGGTAATATTTTCTTCTATCTGCGGCTAAGTTAGCCATATTGGTCCACTCCTTCTAGTATCTCCCTCACAAAGGGTTAACATTTAGTGAAATGTTGATGATTTATTAATATTTTAGTGAAATATTGAATATTTAATAACTTCTATACTTCTTATTTGAATCCTCTGAAATTCTACACATAGTATTAGTTTATAAGTCACTATTACGTCGAGAAAATGGGCGAAGTTGCCACGCCCCTTTTGGTACCTACCACACAAATGGAAAGTTTTGAACCAAATTTAATTAGCTTATAACTTTATTACCAGTGCATTCAAAGACTTGAAATTTTGTACTGTGTAATGATTTAATATTACATAGAATACAGAGAAAAATGGGCAATATTGCCACGCTTCTTTTGGTACCTCCCACACAAATGGACCATTATGTACCAAAAGTTACCAGATTATAACTTTAATACCAGTGCATACAAATACTTGAAATTTTGTACAGTGTAATGGTTTAATAGTACCTACAATACAGAGAAAAATGGGCGTTATTGGTCCGCCCATTTTGGTACCTCCCACACGAATGGACCTTTTTGTACCAAAAGTTAACAGCTTTTAACTTTAATACCAGTTCATACAAATACTTAAAATTTCGTACCGTGCAATGCTTTTATAGTACCTAGAGTCTAGAGAAAAGTGACCTTAATTGGCATGCCCCTTTTGGTACCTCCCATACAAATGGACCATTTTCACCAAAAGTTAACAGCTTATTACATTAATACCAGTGCATACAAATACTTGAAATTTCGTACAGTGCAATGCTTTTATAGTACCTAGAGTCTAGAAAAATGTGGCCGTTTTTGGCACGTTCCCCTTTGGTACCCACCAATGTGCACCAAAAGTTAACAGCTTATAACTTTAATATCAGTACATACTTTAAGGTCATTAAATGCAATTTAAATCCAGTAAAGAAAGGCTAAAGTCGGGCGGGGCCGACTATATAATACCCTACACCTCTCTCGTATATAAATTTTTTAATTCATGTATAAATTGTTTACATAAATTTACTTTTGGGACATTTTATACTTAAATAATACCCTGTACCACAGTGTGGTGTAGGGAATAAAAACGATTGGATATAAGAGCCAAATCGGATGAAACATATATATGGGAGCTATAGCTAAATCTTAACCGATTTTCTTCAAATTCGGCAATGTTGGTTCATGGATCAAGAAACTCTACCACTCTAAATTTCAAAACGATTGGATGTAAAATACAGCTTTATCAGGACTAAAGAGCAAAATCGGACGAAACATATATATGGGAGCTATAGCTAAATCTTAACCGATTTTCTTCAAATTCGGTAGTGTTGGTTCATGGCTCACGAAACTCTATCATTCTAAATTTCAAATGGATGTAAAATACAGCTTCTATAGAACTAAAGGGCCAAATCGGACGAAACATATATATGGGAGCTATAGCTAAATCTTAACCGATTTTCTTCAAATTCAGTAGTGTTGGTTCATGGATCAAGAAACTCTACCATTCTAAATTTCAAAACGATTGGATGTAAAATGCAGCTTCTATAGGACTAAAGGGCCACATCGGACGAAAGATATATATGGGAGCTATATCTAAATCTGAACCGATTTCAACCAAATTCAATAGCGATCTTAACAGCTGCGAAATACTCTAAACTGCAAAATTTCAGAACGATCGGAGTGAAATTGCGACCTGTAGTCGACGAACAACTTTACATGGATAGACGGACGGACGGACATGCTTAAATCGACTCAGCTAATGATTCTGAGTCGATCGGTATACTTTAAGGTGGGTCTAGCTGTGTTATTTTCAGGTGTTACAAACATCTGCGTGAAACAAACTTATACCCTGTACCACAGTGTGGTGTAGGGTATAATGATAATAAGTTCATTAAAACAAAACAAGTAAGAAAGTTTCAGTCGGGTAAACCGACTAAGGTATACCCTCACTTTGTGAGTAATGTAATATATAACATTACACCAATAAATCTGTCAATTTGTGTGGGAGGTACCAGAAGGGGTTTTCCAAATACACATATTTTTCGGTAAACAGTACATTCTTAAATACATTGCATTGTGCTGAACTATAAGCGTTTATGTGCACTGGTATATTAAAGTTACGAGCTATGTAATTTTGGTATGATTTGGTCATTTTGTGTGGGAGGTACAAAAAGGGGCGGGGTGATAACGCCCACTTTTTACAGGACTATAGGAACTATAACAGCATTACACTGTACAAAATTTCAAGTATTTGTATGCACTGGTATTAAAGTTACAAGCCGTTTACTTTGGTACGAAACGGTCCATTTGTGTGGGAGGTACCAAAAGGGGCTGTACAATAATGCCAATTTTTTACCGGACTATAGGCGCTACAAAAACATTGTACTGTAGAAAATTTCAAGCATTTTTATGCACTTGTATTAACGTTATAAGCAGTTAAATTTTGATGCAAAATGGTCCATTTGTGTGGGAGGTACCAAAAGGGGCATGCCAACTTCACTCATTTTTCTCGAGTTAATAGCGACTAATATACTAATATTATGCGCAGAATTTCAAAAGATTCGAATAAGTAGTATAGAAGTTATTAAAGAATCAATATTTCACTAAATTGTAACCCTTTGTGTGGGAGGTACCAGAAGGAGTAGACCAATATGGCCCATCTTCGAACTCATCCGGAGATAGATCAAAATATTACCACATACCAAATTTGAAGTCAATCGGTTAATCCTTTCGAGAGTTATCGTGCGCACCAGCCAGCAGACAGACAGACAGACAGACAGACAGACAGACAGACAGACAGACAGACAGACAGACGGACGGACATTGCTCATTCGACTTAAAATGACCCAAAACGGATTTCCTCCGAACATACTTAGGGTCTTAGATCACTCCTTCGATGTGTTACACTTTTTTCCGTAGCAAATGATATATACCCTCGTCACACTAAAGTGAGGGTATAAAAATAAATAAATTTACTAATATTTTTCTGGGACTCAACGTGAGGGGATTCATAAGTCGGTTTACTCGACTGAACTTTCTTATTTGTTTTTGAAATCCAAAAAAACAAACAATAAAAATCCTTAACAATAAATGTGTTTTTTTTTTCAAATAAATCATATCACTCTTATTTGAGAACCATGTACCTATATTTGCATTTTATTCTAAATTTGTGTAAATTTTCCAAAGAGTATTGGGACCTATCACTGATAGTTAGTAAGTGTTAAATGCATAAAAAACAAGTAAGAAAGTTTCAGTCGGGTAAACCGACTAAGGTATACCCTCACTTTGTGAGTAATGTAATATTGAATATTACTCGAATTATTCTGTCAATTTGTGTGGGAGGTACCAGAAGGGGTTTATCAAATACACCTTTTTTTTGCTGAACATTAGATACTTTAAATTCATTGCACTGTGCCGACTTATAAGCATTTATGTGCAGTGGTATAAACGTTATGAGACATTAAATTGTGGTATGATTTGGGCATTTTGTGTGGGAGGTACAAAGAGGGGCGTGGCAATAACGCCCATTTTTCACAGGGCTATAGACACTATAAAAACATTACACTGTACAAAATTTCAAGTATTTTTATACTCTGGTTTTAATGTTATAAGCTGTTAACTTTTGGTGCAAAAAGGTACCTTTGTGTGGGAGGTACCAAAAGGGGCGTGACAACAACACCCATTTTCCCTGGACTGTAGGCAATATAAAAGCATAATACTGTACAAAATTTCAAGTATTTTTATACGCTGTTATTAATGTTATAAGCTGTTAACTTTTGGTGCAATATGGTGCATTTGTGTGGGAGGTACCAAAAGGGACGTGGCGACTTCGCCCATTTTTCTCGAGTTGATAACGACTAATAAGCTAATACTATGTGTGGAATTTCAAAATATTCGAATAAGTAGTATAGCAGTTATTAAAGAATCAATATTTCACAACATTTTAACCCTTTGTGGGGGAGGTACTAGAAGGAGTGGACCAATATGGCCCATCTTCGAACTTAGCCGGAGATAGAAAAAAATATTACCACATACCAAATTTGAGGTCAATCGGTTACTCCTTTCGAGAGTTATCGTGCGCACCAGCCAGCAGACAGACAGACAGACAGACAGACAGACAGACAGACAGACAGACGGACGGACATTGCTCATTCGACTTAAAATGACCCAAAACGGATTTCCTCCGAACATACTTGGGGTCTTAGGTCACTCCTTCGACGTGTTACACTTTTTTCCGTAGCAAATGATATATACCCTCGTCACACTAAAGTGAGGGTATAAATATTGTTGTGTGTCATCATTCGATCAGCGAATTTGACTTATTAGTCGACGTCAGCTTGGGTTATATATTCCTTAATAACTATACGACAAGTTGAATTATCTTCTCCCCAGTAAATTACCAGTTCCGTTATATATTCCTTAGTGGCCCTCTACTACGGAGTAGTATAGAGGACCAGTTGGATTATCTACTCAGTAGGCGACAAGTTGGGACAAGTTTACGAAGTTCAACGATTAAAAAGTAAACATTTCACTGATTTCAAATGTGACTTATGCTGTCTGGTGTGGTCATGTACTGTAGGTATTCTTTTAGACGACCACTTCGATATGTTACAAGGAGGCAATTCACTACCTCAAATGAAAAATATGTTAAAAATGCCTTATTTTTAAGTGAAATTGATCATCGGCGGACACATCCCTGTTCTTAATGGGTCTAGCATGAGTTTGGTGTTGTACCGGTCCAATATTTAGACCTCGAATTTTTATTATACCCTACACCACACTGTGGTACAGGGTATTATGACTTTGTGCATTTGTTTGTAACACCCAAAAGGAGAAGAGATATATGCATTGTTTATTCTACCGATCGACTTGTAATCACTTTCTGAGTCGATTTAGCTATGTCCGTCTGTCTGTCTGTAGATGTATTCTTGTAATCAAAGTACAGGTCGCACTTATGGCCCGATCTTGACGAAACTTTACACATATCTTTTTTTTGGCCCAGGGACGATCCCTATTCAATTTGGTTAAAATCGATTCAGATTTGGATATAGCCCCCATATATATGTTAGCCCCGATTTGACATGTAAGCGCTGTAAAAACTTTATTTTATATGCGATCTGTATGAATTTCAGCAGAAAGAGGTCTCTTATTACATGAATTAACACTGTTAAATTTGGAAGAAATCGGTTCAGATTTAGATATAGCCCCCATATATACGTTACCCCCGATTTCACATGTAAGCGCCGTAAAAAAATTATTTTATAAGCGATCGGTGTGAAATTCGGCAGAAAGAGGTTTCTTATTACATGAAGGAATACTGCCAAATTCGGCGAAAATCGGTTCAGATTTAGATATAGCCCCCATATATATGTTACCCCCGATTTTACATGTAAGCGCTGTAAAAAGTGTATTTTTAATCCGATCAGTACGAAATTCGGCAGAAAGAGGTTTCTTATTACATGAATTAATACTGCCAAATTTGAGGGAAATCGGTTCAGATTTAGATATAGCCCCCATATATATGTTACCACCGATTTGACGTGTAAGCGCTGTAGAGACTGTATTTTATATCCGATCAGTACGAAATTCTACAGAAAGAGGTCATATATATGTTCCTCCTGATTTGGTATCAAAGCGCTATAGAAGTTGTACTTTACTTCCGATCATTAATATTTTCCGTAAAGATGTTTCTCAATTTAGGAACGAATATTGCTTAATTTAGCGATTATCGGCTCAGAATTAGATAATATGTTCCTGCCTACTTACCAATTATTCCAAATTATTATCGCAATGACCTTTATCGCATTGTTAGGGAGGTGTAGGGTATTATATAGTCGGCCTCGTTTTCTCCTAAATTTCAACAATGTTATAGAAAATGTTCATTTTATTGAATATTTATTTGAGTTGAAATAATGAGTTGAAATAATGAAAAACCATTTGGGACCAACTACCAAATAAAAATTGTATGGCCTTGAAAGGGTTAATTTTTTATAACAATTGAAACCAAACCGGTCAGCAGTTTTATAACTAGCCATGGAAAGAGAAAATTTTAGAAATTATTTGCGACTTATTAAAAAATGCAATAACAAATTACAGAAAAATATGAAAAAGTATTTCATATTGGAAAATTTGAACGTTTGATAAAAATAGCTTTCATTTTTTTGTCTAATGTTCGATTTTGGTGAAAAGTAAATATTGTCAATTTTGGCAATGAAACCCCATTTTTTTAATGTTATTGGTTGAATTGCTCGTAATTGAACAATCGCAGAAACGAAACATTTTGGGAATATACAAAAAAAAAAACAAATTTTCTTATAATATTTGAACATCGGCATTTTTTAAGCCGCTCCATTGTATGTAAGTTTGTCATTAATTCTGACATAGAGGCATATTCATCACGGTCACAAAAAATTACTCTCAAAACTGCATTTCATCGGCGATTAAAGAAAATTTAATTCGGTTCACCTGACTAAATATATTTATGTTTTTTATGTTTTGTACACAATTTCCCTAAATTGTTGACAAATTAATTCTCATTTAAAAGGTCACTCTTTTCTCCGAGTGCAGTTGGCCTTTTTGGTTGTGAAACCAACTGATGGTGATTCTGCTGTTGTTGCTTTTGCCTTCTGCTGTTGGTGACAATGATGATGATGGCGACGACGATGTTGCAATTGCGGTGATTGTTGCTGTTGGTGTTGTTGTTGCAGCTGCCTCAGTGGCCCCTACTGATGCTGAAGCTGATGATGGTCGCGTTGGTGCTGATGCTGGTGATGATGCCCGTAGACCGAGCAGAAGCTATGCCTTCCTCTTAGCCGCATTGTAAATATTGTTTTTGTAATTGTTGAATTGTATCATTTTTATGGCAACAAACGCAGAGCAGAACTGAGTAAAGCTGCAAAAAGGATATGCCACGCTGAGTGCGTTTGTGTCTGTGTCTGTATCAGCAGTGCTGGTGTTTGGTTGGCTGTGTCAGCCGGTTGAATTACTCAACTAGCAACTTGTTCGCGACCTCTTCCATTTACAAAAAAAAACAATAATGTTACCAATACACGCATAATGGGAACACACAAACACATACTCAGAGCAACACACACACACAGAGACAACAGACAGACGTGAGACCAAAGAAAGTACAAACTTGCATCGAGTTTCTTTTAACAGCTTATTATGCGACCGCTGGCTACGAAAGTAAAACAATTAAGTTATTAAAAAATTAAGAGGTCGATTTAATGTTTTATTAAAATACCATTAGATGGTTCAATGCCAATTTGTTTTAGTTTGAAAATTAAGACGATTATATGGATTTTTTTTTAATGAAAATTTTTATTTTCAATTGAACTGATTTCACTATGCAAAAAAGCAAAAAGGAGTAAGAAAAATTGTGTCGAGTAAACCAACTGAAGTATTTCTAATATTACTTGAATAAGAGTATTACACAAAATCTGGTATTTTATGTAGGATAAGCCAGGGAGGGTGGGAAATTTTGCTTATTTTTAAAATGAGGCTATAGTCATTGCTAAATGCTATAAAATACAGAACATGAAGACCTTTAGATTATTATACGCTCCACCATAGGATGGGGGGGTATATTCATTTTGTCATTCCGTTTGTAACACCCCTAAATATTGATCTGAGACCCCATAAAGTATATATATTCTTAATCGTCTTAAAATTCTAAGACGATTTGGCCATGTCCGTCTGTTCGTCCGTCCGTCTGTGGTAATCACGCTACAATCTATAATACTTGAGCTAGGTGGCTGAAATTTGGTATATATACTTCTTATAGCTGCAGGTAACTTGGGATTGAAAATGGGCGATATCGGTCCATATTTAGATATAGCTCCCATATATAACATCTAACTTGTTGTGATTCCTACTGTTTTTTTTTGTTTTTCGGTGTTATTTTCTTTAGGTTTGAGTTATTTTGTGAGGTCACATGCTATCCATGGTGGAGGGTATATAAGATTCGGCATGGCCGAACTTAACGCTTTTACTTGTTGCTTAATAATTTTTTATTATATTCATATTATTTGTCAATTTGTGTGATGATACCAGAAGTGGCTTAACAAATACACCCATTTTTCGTCGAACAGTACATTGAGAGAAAAACGGTACAAATAATAACTACTTTTCATGCTGAAAATTGACTTACTTATAAATATTAATGACATTTTCTAAATTTTTAGTATAAAATGTAATTATATTAAAACTTAGGAAGTAATTGGCCCAATTTTTTAAATTAGGGAAAATTTGTTTCTCAATGTAGTTGTTTTCCATTTTATTTTACCCAAAACCGTTTCAAGCAACAATGGAGCTCATTGGTTCACATTTTGATATAGTCCCACACAAGGGTCCCAGTGTATACCACATTAGGACCAGCCAAATTAACAGTCATTTTTCAAAAATTTAAATTTGTTATTCCTAAAAGATGAATGGAACCGTCAGCATCTCACGAAGGATTTGTAAAAAGGAATAACTAAAGAAATTTTGTAAAGTTTTCTTGAGTTTTTTCATATCATTAAAGTTCGTAATTTCAAAGCAAAAATTCGCGAAATATTCAGTTTCTCTTTTTGGTCTTAAAAAATCATAAAACTTACAATAATTTCTAACGTAAGAAAGTTAAAATCAATCTAATTTAATTGTGCTCCTCAGACGGACATAGGGTTCAAACTTAACCGAAAACAAGTCTCAGAGCAAATTTTCGTAAAAATGGTTGCTTCTTTGATGCAGCACACTCTTTGCATCATAGAAATCCAGGTAATATTTTATATAAGGGTGGCTGTGATATGTAATGCAACAAAGTAAAGCGCTGTATTTTTTTATTTTTTTTTTTTAAATTTTATTGTTCAAAAGCAAAAAATGTCGGAAATAACATAAAATTTTAGAAACAGTTTAGATTTGTTCGAATTGGCCTTCAAACGGCCGACAAAGCCATCACACGCTGCACGAAAGTGGCTCTGCGGTATTTTGGCCCATTCCCGGCGAAGCGCCGTCTTGAGATGATCGATACTTTGGTATTTTTTAGTGCGAACCTTACTCTCTAAAATGCACCAGGCGCAAAAGTCCAACGGATTGAGATCCGGAGATCTTGGTGGCCATTGTGTGGTAGAAATGAAGCGAGGAACCTCCTTTTTAAGCCATTCTTGGTTGACGCGTGCTGAGTACGATGGTGCTGAGTCCTGCTGGAATGTCCACAGTCTACGGCCGAAATGTTTGTCTGCCCAGGGCTTCAATACTGTCTTTAGGACATTTTCCCGATAATATTCGGCATTTACTTTGACCCCATGGTCGATGAATACGAGCGGGGAGCGACCATCGGCCGTTACGGCGGCCCGCACCATTACCATCGACGGCTCTTGAGTTCTGGTGGCCAATTGAAGGTGTACATTTTCAGCTGACCTCTTTGGCAAGTAAACCCGATCAGTTTGTTTGTTCACAAACTGCTCAATTTGGAATGGCTTCTCATCGGAGAAAACCAAATTCGGTAACTGGCCACTTTCGTGTAAGCGAAGCAACTCCTTGGCTCTTTCCAGTCTAACTTTTTTTTGTGCATCGGTGAGCTCTTGCACTTTTTGAAACTTCAATGGCTTTAGTCCAAGCTCATTTTTTAATATGTGTTGTATCCGTTCTCGCGATATGTTCAGCTCACGAGCAATTTTTCTACCACTGCGGCGTGGATTTCGATCAAATCTGGCCTTCACTTTTCGGATCATTTCTGGTGTTGTTACCGTTTTTTTTCGTCCACTTTTTGGACGCGATGCAACACTGCCAGTATCACGGTAACGAGCAATGGTACGAGAAACGAAAGATTTATTCACATTTAAATGCTGGAGGGCTCTAACGATAGCCACTTGTGTTTTTCCACCCAAATATAAAGCAATCACACTATCACGCTTGAATTCCATCACGAATAACTTTTTTTCTTAATGCAATAGATCAAAATGCTTTTGTAAGCTTGTAAACAATAAAATGAACTGTGACTGAAATAAATCTGTCAGCTATCAGACTAGCGGTTTAGAAATGATAGCAACCTGAAGTTGGTTGCAATACATATCAGCCACCCTGTATATTTATTCCCTCACCTTAGAAAGGAGGGTATATATCAGTTGCTACGAGCCAAAAGTGTAACATATCGAAGGAGTGGCGTATAACCCCAAGTATGTTTGGCGAATATTCGATTTGGGTAATTTTAAGTCATTTGAGCAATGTCCGTCCGTCTGTCTGTCTGCTGGCTGGTGCGCACGATAGCTCTCGAAAGGATTAACCGATTGACTTCAAATTGGGTATGTGGTAATATTTTTCTCTATCTCCAGCTAAGTTCGAAGATGGGCCATATTGGGTTTAGCTGACACGACCCTTTTGGTACCTCCCACACAAATGTACTATTTTGCACTAAAAGTTAAACGCTTATAACTTAAATACCAGTGCATAAATATACTTGACATTTTGTGCAGTGTTATGCTTTTAAAGTGCCTACAGTCCTGTGAAAAGCGTTGGTAATTGCCACGCCCCTTTTGGTACCTCTCACACAAATACACAATTTTGTACAAAAAGTTAAGAGCTTATAGCGTGAGTACCAATGCACGAAAATACAACAAAAATTTTCACAGTGTAATATTTTTAAAGAACTTATAGCCCTTTGAAAAATGGGCGTTATCAACACGCTCCTTTTGGTACCTCCCACACAAAATGGCCAAATCATACTAAAATTGAATATATCATAACTTTAATATACCAGTTCACATAAACGCTTACAATTCGGTACAGTGCAATATATTTGAAGTATCTACTGTTTAGCTAAAAACAGGAGTATTTGTTAAACCCCCTCTGGTACCTCTCATACAAATTGACTGATTAACTAGTGTAATATTTCATATTACAGTACTCACAAAGTGAGGGTATGTATACCTTAGTCGGTTTACACGACTGAAACTTTCTTACTTGTTAAATGATGTTTTTGCTTATATTGAATTCGCCATATGTGAGAGAGTCATATAAGAGACATTGCACTTGCATTTTATTTTATGAGGATTGATGTCAGACATTATAAAATTATAGAGAGGGCGAGGTTTTATGGCCGTTCGTATCTCTCCATAAAACATTACATGCAATGTGAGAGCTATATTGGATTAGATCCGCTCAGGTAGAGGGTCATTCAACAATATTAGTGTTTTTTATACCCTCCACCATAGGATAATCACGCTACAGTCCGCAATAATAGAGCTAGGTTGATCAAATTTGGTACAAATACTTCTTATAGTTGCAGGTGGGCCATATCCGTCCATATTTAGATATATCTCCCATATATAGCATCTAACTTGTTGTTATTTTCTTTAGGTTTGAGTTATTTTGTGAGGTCACATGCTATCCATGGTGGAGGGTATATAGGATTCGGCATGGCCGAACTTAACGCTTTTACTTGTTTATTTATGAGGTTTCCATTCAGTTACGCCGTTTAGGGGCATGGACATCCCAGTTATATGTACGCAATATAAAGTAGTACGCGACAGTCTTGAAAATATTGGGTTTCTACGTTCGAAGCAAACTATATGTCAGCTACAGGTACTGCAAATTATGTACCTTAAACCCGGAATTTATGAATGAAATTATTATAATTCAGCGCCTTCAGATAAGTCGATTTTCTGAAAAATATTATAAAGTTATATTTCGAAGTATGAGTAAAAGGCAAAGAACTTTTGAATGTGTAAATGATCCCGACAATTTCTGCTACATCTGCGGAAAATATGTAATTAAAAAATCAACTAGCGTTTAGTAAAATAATAGAAGAAATATATGTGAAATATATTTTTTTGTGTACGAGTTAAAAATATGAACGAACCGTGGACACCTAGTATTTTGTGTAATTCGTGCCATGTAAATCTTACTCGATGGACTAGTGGAAGAATGCGGTAAATTAATGTATTACAATGTTTTGTGGAATAAAACGTTTTAATTTTAGACATCACGTGCAATTTGAAATGCCAATGATTTGGACACAACCATTCATTCACGATACGGACTGCTATTTTTGTCTAAGTAAACAGATTGCAGTAGGAAGGAGCATTCGCTGGAATTACGCTGTAGTAAAATATGTCACTTTGCCAGTTGCACATTCGGAAACAATACCAATTAACAAGTGTCAAAGTATAGCTAACAGCCTAATTACGGAAACATCATCAAGTTCAACTGAGTACTCAACTCTGAGCGATTGAAGCTTGAGTCAGAAGTCATCGCTTTTAACTCAGTTTCAACTCAATGATCTAGTGAGAGATTTGGAACTGACCAGATATAAGGCCCCATTTCGGATGAAAGAGTACAATATTTTGGCCCCAGATGTTAAGATATCATATTATAGAGTCCGTGATATACATTACAAACAATTTTATACAACTGTGGATAACACATGCTTTTGCAAGGACATTCCCGGATTCTGCGAGGAACTTCATCAAACATACAATTCAAAGGAATGGCGGTTATTTGTTGACAGCAGTAAAGAAAGTTTGAAAGCATTACTTTTACACAACGGAAATCAAAAACCGTCGATTCCCATTGCTCATGCTGTCAACACTAAGGAATCATACGAAACAATGGCTAAATTGATAAAATACATAAAAAATATGAACATGACTGGAAAATTTGTTGCGATTTAAAAGTAGTTGGTATGTTATGCCTCTGGGATAGCCGATATATTGCCACCACTGCATATTAAGCTGGGGCTCTTTAAAAATTTTGTAAAAGCCTTAAGGACTCTCACTCTCATATAAAAAGTCTTTCTTTTCAAAAAATCGAAGAAGGGGTTTTTGATGGGCCTAAAATAAGGAAACTGATGAAAGATGTGAATTTCGAATCATATTTGACGTCGGATGAAATTGCAGCATGGAGGTCGTTTAAGCTTGTAGTTTCAAATTTCCTTGGATCCAATAAAAGCCCGCAATATGAAACAATGATTAACGATTTGTTAAAAAATTATGAAAAATTGGTTAGAAATATATTTTTTTATACCCTACACCACACTGTGGTGCAGGGTATTATAAGTTTGTTTCACGGCAGATGTTTGTAAAACCTGAAAATAACACAGCTAGACCCACCTTAAAGTATACCGATCGACTCAGAATCACTAGCTGAGTCGATTTAACGATGTCTGTCCGTCCGTCCGTCCGTCCGTCCGTCTGTCCATGTAAAGTTTTTCGTCGACTACAGGTCGCAATTTCACTCCGATCGTTCTGAAATTTTGCAGTTTAGAGTATTTCGCGGCTGTTAAGATCGCTATTGAATTTGGTTGAAATCGGTTCAGATTTAGATATAGCTCCCATATATATCTTTCGTCCGATTTGGCCCTTTAGTCCTATAGAAGCTGTATTTTACATCCAATCGTTTTGAAATTTAGAATGGTAGAGTTTCTTGATCCATGAACCAACATTGCCGAATTTGAAGAAAATCGGTTATGATTTAGCTATAGCTCCCATATATATGTTTCGTCCGATTTCGCTCTTTAGTCCTGTAGAAGCTGTATTTTACATCCAATCATTTTGAAATTTAGAATGGTAGAGTTTCTTGATCCATGAACCAACACTACCGAATTTGAAGAAAATCGGTTAAGATTTAGCTATAGCTCCCATATATATGTTTCGTCCGATTTGGCCCTTTAGTTCTATAGAAGCTATATTTTACATCCAATCGTTTTGAAATTTCGAATGGTAGAGTTTCTTGATTCATGAATCAACATTGCCGAATTTGAAGAAAATCGGTAAAGATTTAGCTATAGCTCCCATATATATGTTTCATCCGATTTGGCTCTTTAGATCCAATCGTTTTTATACCCTACACCACACTGTGCTACAGGGTATTATTTAAGTATAAAAGTCCCAAAAGTAAATTTATGTAAACAATTTATACATGAATTACAAAATTTATATATCAGAGTTATTCAATATTACGAGAGTGATGTAGGGTATTATATAGTTGGCACCGCCCGACTTTAGCCTTTCCTTACTGGTTTATATTTATGTTTATAACACATACTCGTATGTATGTATTCTTCCAATTTATTTTTCGCTTTATGTATTCCAACAGGTGTAAATATGTCCCTCGAAATTAATTTCTTGCATTCTCATTTAAACTGTTTCCCCGAGAATCTTGGCGACGTAAGTGACGAACATGGCGAAAGGTTTCACCAAGAAATGAAGTCCATCGAGCGGCGTTACCAAGGGCACTGGGATGAATGAATGGGATTGGAGATTATATTTGGTTCCTCATTAGAGAAACCGATTCCGAAATCTACAAACGTCAACAAAGAACTCACAATTACTTCTAATGAACCGTGTACATATAAATAAACTCAAATGTACATAATATAAATAAAAGTAACAAATAAAATCGCTATTTAAACAGAAATTCTGATTTTTTTTTCTATTTTTTATGTTTTTTTTTCGTCCCAAGAATTTTTCTTTGTTGAAAAAAATCGACTTTTTCCAATTTGTTTAATGACTGTTACTAAACCACTGTTTCAAAGTGAAAGAGATATTTCCAACATTGGTAGCCCACATTAATAGCTTCAATTTAACGTATAAGTCGACCTGATCAGGCATATACTCCAAAAATTAAAGTGCAAATACTAAGGGTACCTCCGACGATAATAGCATTTTTACTAAAAATTTTTTTAAAAAAAAATTTATCCGTAAAAAATTTTTTGGTTTTGATATTATATAACAGTATGCCACAATCTATACAAAAAAAATATTTTTAGGTCTAGGACAAAAAAATTTTTTTTGTTGCACAGTGTAGTTGGTGTTGTAGTTATAAGAGCTATAATATATCAATACATTTTATAACATTATGAGAGA
This sequence comes from Eudasyphora cyanicolor, assembly GCA_963930755.1. Lineage (NCBI taxonomy): Eukaryota > Metazoa > Arthropoda > Insecta > Diptera > Muscidae > Eudasyphora > Eudasyphora cyanicolor. The sequence goes on along the minus strand of OZ005734.1, from coordinate 198,268,884 downwards.
GGTATGAACGTGAATTAGCCTAAATCGCCCATTTTAATCAACTACATTGATTTTTTCCTTCAATCGAATAAATGACAAACAAACAAAAACGAACAGAAATCATTAAAATACATTTGTTTTTCCAAAAATTAAAAAATATGTATTTAAATATCGATTAGCAATAAACGAGTATTATATGTAGTAAAAAGTATTGACGTGTAATTGACACAACATTTCAAAAAAGACCACGTGGTTCAAATCTATTCGTTTGCCACTTAACATATGCGGCTCTGTCTACATATTATCCCCATCCTATTCAATATTTTGTCTATATGACCCTTCATCTATTCTTCTGCTTGATTTGCTCTTTTAGTCTACACCAATGTTGTTTGAAAATCAGTTGTTTGATTTTTTGTCAGCTATTGTTGCTACGAGTATTGCTACTTTTGCTGCTGTTTTGGAGTTTATTGTTGTCAACTGCCACAGAGATATAATAATAAAATATAATAAAATGTATGGAAAACGCTTACGCAACGCAACTATGAGTACGGGTAAAGTAACTGGAAGGACACACACACACGCAAACACTCACAAAAGAAAAAGAAACGCTGCGACAACGACAAACGCTGACAGTGACGATGACGATGGGGAGAAAAAGGAATCGTAACGAAAAAAAAAGAGATACATGAAACAACATTTCTATTACATCACGAGGAACATCAAAGGACAACATCAGCCGCAAAAAAGGAACATCAGCAACAGCGAAAAGCACAACCAACAAGACGAGGACGACCATCACATTCATCCATTCCACAAATCTACATAGAGTCTGAGAATGTGATGATGTAGAAAACACTCCTTTTAGGATTCCATAGCAGATTTAAAACAACTGCAAAAGGACGAATACGAAGACTATAATAAATTGTAAATTTATTTACAATTGTCACACACACTCGCGACAACAATCGAACACACGCACATTCACTCGTAAGGAGATACAATAAGGAAAAATGTCTAAAAATCTTCTTCGTCATTTTAAGCCAAGACAATCTGTTGGGAAATAAGCGCTTTTGCCCCTCCAACGTTTTGTCAGTATACATGTGTGTTCATTTAAATAGCATTGCTTTTCATATCTCAGAAAAGTTTCAGTAAAATGCATTTACTGAGTTGTCAGCTTTATAAGCATTTTTATTAAATTGTACTTTGGGGCGTATGTTTGATATATACATATATTTTTATATTCCACATACGTACCAAAGGACTTTAGCTGTTTTGAGTAATTGCATTACAAATTTGATATACATAAATCAATATCTAAGTTTGTGACTTGCTTCCAATATTTCACAAAATATCTTTATATATAAATGACAAAATGTCATTGATCGAATTAGTTTAACAACGATTGGTGCAAAATAGTCATGTTAAGTGAAAACATCATATATTAAGAGGAATTTGACGAAATTTTAAAAAATAATGCTACTTGGAATTTTTCGTAGTTATGACTAGTCCGGATAGACGGCGCGATAGTAGGTAGACTGGAAGTGTGAAAAAATGCTAGGAGAGTATATAAGATACACGATTTTGCAATATCAAGAAACTCGTTCATTACAACCAGAACGTTGTAAGGTGTATCAGGAGGTACACTTTTTGCGATCGATGTAAACAATTGCCTTTAGATGATAAAGAGTATAACAACTGTGTGTGCAATTGTACTCATTTACTTAATTTCTCAAGATTTGGTTGCTTCTTCTCTTTATTTTGCAATTGAAACGCGAAAGCTTAAAAACGCGCTCAAAAAATTTGAAACAAACCCAAATCCAACAAGTAAGAAATTTCAGTCGGGTAAACCGACATGGCTCCTTTTGTATGGGAGGTACTAAAACGGGTGTGGTGACAACTGTAATATTTAACAGGACTGCATAAATTTTAAAAACTTTACACTGTCTAAAAGTTTTGAGTATTTATATGCAATGGTATTCACGATATAAGCTGTAAACTTTTTGTACAAAATGGTAGATAGTGTGGGAGCTACCAAAAGGGGCGGGTCACCTCACTTTTCACTGCACTGTAGACCCTATAAAAACAGTACACTGTAAAAAACTATAAGTATTTGTATGCACTACAGCCATTGAAGCCATTGAAGTTCCAAAAAGTGCAAGAGCACACCGATGCACAAAAAAAAGTTAGACTGGAAAGAGCCAAGGAGTTGCTTCGCATGCACGAAAGTGGCCAGTTACCGAATTTGGTTTTCTCCGATGAGAAGGCATTCCAAATTGAGCAGTTTGTGAACAAACAAAATGATCGGGTTTACTTGCCAATGAGGTCAGCTGAAAATTTACACCTTCGATTGGCCACCAGAACTCAAGCGCCGCCGATGGTAATGGATGGTCCCTCCCCGCTTGTACTCATCGACCATGGGGTCAAAATAAATGCCGAATATTATCGGGAAAATGTCCTAAACACAGTATTGAAGCCCTGGGCAGACAAACATTTCGGCCGCAGACCATGGACATTCCAACAGGACTCAGCACCATCGCACTCAGCACGCGTCAACCAAGAATGGCCTAAAAAGGAGGTTCCTCGCTTCATTTCTACCGCACAATGGCCACCAAGATCTCCGGATCTCAATCCGTTGGACTTTTGCGCCTGGGGCATTTTAGAGAGTAAGGTTCGCACTAAAAAATACCAAAGTATCGATCATCTCAAGACGGCGCTTCGCCGGGAATGGGCCAAAATACCGCAGAGCCACTTTCGTGCAGCGTGTGATGGCTTTGTCGGCCGTTTGAAGGTCATAATTCGTGCCAAAGGTGGCCAATTCGAACAAATCTAAACTGTTTCTAAAATGTTATGTTATTTCCGACATTTTTTGCTTTTGAACAATAGGATTTAAAAAAAAAATAAAAAAATATAGTGCTCTACTTTTTTGCAATACATATCAGCCACAAGTTTTATAGCTGTTTACTTTTGGTGCAAAAATTTTAATTTTTTCCCCATTTTTCACTGGACTGCAGAAATCATAAAATCATTACACTGTACAAAATTTGAAGTATTTTTAATCACTGGTATAAAAGTTTTAAGATGTTAACTTTTGGTAGAAAATGGTCCATTTGTGTGGGAGGTTCCAAAAGCTGAGCAGTAAATTTGACCATTTGTTTCGTGGTGGTAGCGACTAATAAATCAAAACTATGAATGGAATTCTAGAAGATTTGAATAAGTAGTATAGAAGTTATTAAAGAATCAATTTTTCATTAAATGTTAACGCTCTATGCTGGAGGTACTAGAAGGACCAATATGGGCCGTCTTCGAACTTAGCCGGAGATAGGAACAAACATTACCACATACCAAATCTGAAGTCAGTCAGTTGCTCCTTTCGAGCGCACCAGCCAGCAGGCAGACAGACAGATGGACGGACGGACGGACATTGCTCAAATTACTTAAAAAGACCCAAAACGGATTTCCGCCGAACATACTTGGGGTCTTAGGTCACTCCTTCGATGTGTTACACTTTTGGCCCATCGAAAATGATATACATATACCCACGTCACACTAAAGTGAGAGTATAAAAATCGAAAGATCTTTATTGTTTTGTGCTTATCTTTTTATTGGGTTGACAGGTAAGCACCAACTTGTTACTGAATATAATTTGGAATATTTCGAATTTTAAAACGCTGATTCCTTGAAAACGTGCTAAGTCGTCTTAGCATACTTTGGAATGAAGTTATCCATTTCACAGCGACATAGCGCTTCCGGGATTTGTTGTTTTGCGGGATCGAGACAATATTTTTTCTATCCCAGGATAAGTTCGAAGATGGGCCATATAGGTATAAAGATTTTATTCTGCCGAATGTCTATTACTCAAAATATAAATAATTTAAATAACATTTAATGTTTCATATTTGAATATACGAATATATATATATATATATATATATATATACATATATATGGAATACAAATCATATGTCCCAGAGTTCAGAGAATCAACATTCGTGTTCATAAAGGACATTTAATTTCTTAATAAAAGGAAAAAGACGACTGCTATGATGTTGTCTTCTACATACGCCCTAAGGTGAGGGCCTGTGGTAGCAGATTTGAAGGTGAGAAATTTCATATAATCCTATGATGGAGGGTATACACTTATTTGTATACCCTCCACCATAGGATGGGGGGTACATTCATTCTGTCACTCCGTTTGTAACACCTCTAAATATTGATCTGAGACCCCATAAAGTATATATATTCTTAATCGTCGTAAAATTCGAAGACGATTTAGCCTGTCCGTCTGTCCGTTCGTCCGTCCGTCCGTATGTTGTAATCACGCTACAGTCCGTAATAATAGAGCTGGGTTGATAAAATTTGGTATAAATATTTCTTATGGAAGCGGGTTGTTTGGGATTGCAAATGGGCGATATCGGTCCATATTTATATATAGCTCCCATAGACATATAGCATCTAACTTTTTGTGATTCCTACTGTTCTCATCTACCAAATTTTTTTTGTGTGTTTTCGGTGCTATTTTCATTAGGTTTGAGTTATTTTGTGAGGTCACATGCTATCCATGGTGGAGGGTATATAAGATTCGGCTAGGCCGAACTTTACGCTTTTAATTACAGGTCAGTGAAAAATGGGCGTCATTGCAATGCCCCTTCTGGTATCTCCCACACAAATGGACTAACACCAAAGCCAAAAGTTAGCAGAATTTAACCTTAATACCAGTGAATACAAATACTTGAAACCTAGGCTCCAGAGAAAAACGGGCGTTATTAGCATGCCCGTTTTGGTACCTTCCACACAAATGAATAATTTTTCAGCAAAAGTTATTATATGCAATTTAAATTGCTAATAATTTAATTAAAACAGAAAAATAAATTTACAAATATTTTTTTGGTACTCAAGGGGAGGGGATTCCTAACTTGGTTTACCCGACTGAACTCTCTTACTTGTTTATACCCTCACTTTAGTGTGACGAGGGTATATATCATTTGCTACGGAAAAAAGTGTAACACGTCGAAGGAGTGACCTAAGACCCCAAGTATGTTCGGAGGAAATCCGTTTTGGGTCATTTTAAGTCGAATGAGCAATGTCCGTCCGTCTGTCTGTCTGTCTGTCTGTCTGCTGGCTGGTGCGCACGATAACTCTCGAAAGGAGTAACCGATTGACCTCAAATTTGGTATGTGGTAATATTTTTTTCTATCTCCGGCTAAGTTCGAAGATGGGCCATATTGCTCCACTCCTTCTAGTACCTCCCCCACAAAAGGTTAAAATGTTGTGAAATATTGATTCTTTAATAACTGCTATACTACTTATTCGAATCTTTTGAAATTCCACACATAGTTTTAGCTTATTAGTCGCTATCAGCTCGAGAAAAATGGGCGAAGTCGCCACGTCCCTTTTGGTACCTCCCACACAAATGCACCATTTTGCACCAAAAGTTAACAGCTTATAACTTTAATAACAGTGTATAAAAATACTTGAAATTTTGTACAGTACTATGCTTTTATATTGCCTACAGTCCAGGGAAAAATGGGTGTTGTTGCCACGCCCCTTTTGGTACCTCCCACACAAAGGTACCTTTTTGCACCAAAAGTTAACTGCTTATAACATTAAAACCAGTGTATAAAAATACTTGAAATTTTGTACAGTGTAATGTTTTTATAGTGCCCTGTGAAAAATGGGCGTTATTGCCACGCCCCTCTTTGTACCTCCCACACAAAATGCCCAAATCATACCACAATTTAATGTCTCATAACGTTTATACCAGTGCACATAAATGCTTATAAGTCGGCACAGTGCAATGAATTTAAAGTATCTAATGTTCAGCAAAAAAAGGTGTATTTGATCAACCCTTTCTGGTACCTCCCACACAAATTGACAGAATAATTCGAGTAATATTCAATATTACATTACTCACAAAGTGAGGGTATACCTTAGTCGGTTTACCCGACTGAAACTTTCTTACTTGTTTTAAATATTAAAACTCATAAACTGATAACTATTTTATCGTCCATAAATGTCATTCGCATCATGCAATTTTCGTTTTTTAGATTTTTTGTTTGTAAAGAAAACCTCTCGATGTTTATTGTCGTTGTCGTCATTGTATCTTGTCCTTGTTACAACGACGGCGACGAGTATCATCCTCATTCACAGTCTCAGTCATAGTCTCATCATCATCAAATTCCAACGTAGAAAAAAAAACTCATCCAACCAACCAACGAAAACGACAACAACAACAAACAAGCGGTGGTAACACAATGAGAATACAATGATACTCTCTGACACACACACACACACTCATACATACTCCCGCAAAAAGATACACTCACTCAAAGCCAACAAACGAAACGAAGAAAAATTGCATAATAATCCCTTAGCTTTGAAATCAACAGATTATCCGTAAATATTTGTGTAAACATTGTAACCCAAATGCGTTTTGTAAACACACGCAAACCATCCTCCATACACAGGCACACACAGCCGCCCACCCATGCTGCCGCCTGTATTGGTTGCTGCCGTCAACTTATACCCCTCGCATCGCGAGAGAACACCCAAGTGCACTCTCTTTTACACTCCTCGCCTAAATTGTATGCATATGCCATGCAAGAGTCGCAAGCAAGGGCTTCGTTACACAGTGGCTGATTTGCAGAATTAAATGGTAATAAATTGTTGGTACCTTAACAAATGGTCCGATTCAAAATAATCGCTCATTTGAGAGAGTATGGCGACGTGAACTCTATAGCTGTAGACAGTTCAGACATTGTACGTAGGTCCAAAGTGTTGCAGTAGTCAGGGCTTCATAGATATATTGTGCACAAGCGGCCGTAATTAATAATGCATATTTTTGTATCAAGAACCGGTAGTCCATTGTTTTTTATGTTTAAGTGCAATGTCAAAATATATACTTTATTAGTCGAAAAAACACTCAAATCGATGTGGTTCAGCACATCAACTACGCCAAAAGCCTCGGGGTGATATTTTTAAGAAACCTGGTTGATCACCTTCAAACCAAATCCATGATAGAGTATGAAGTAGTTTGGTCGACTAACTTCAGTCCAGGATACTATTCCGACAAATACTAACAGTTTGTATCCCGCCGGTCAACAACATGCATACAACAAGAACAGGTCCACAGAATCGGCCCTGCATGAACTGCAGTGCACAGAATCGGCACTATCGAACTATACTACTTTTAAATGAATGCACTGTAGTGGCCTTTATTGATATTGAAGGGGCATTTAAGAACATTCAAATGCAGTAGTTGCGGCGTTGTCCCAACTAAGGGTGAACAATATATTGACTAATCAGCGTTTGCCTACCGGAAGACACAAACTTCGGGGCCTCAACTATAGCGAGATTTGTAAACAGGGGAATTCCTCAGGGAGGTGTACTATCTCCAGTAATTTGAAATCTAGTGGTGAATGGAATCCTGTTAGATCTGCAACGTTGTGGCTGACGTTGCAATAGCAAATTCAACAAGTAAAGACAGATTAAATTCGGCCATGCCGAATGTTACATACCCTCCACCATGGATTGCATGGGAATGGTTTTGGATACAAATAAGCTCATTATACTAAATTTCAGCACAATTCGTTGAAATTTGAGGTTGAGGTTTGAGGTGGCGTTACGAAGTCAAATCTGGAGGGACCGTTGTATGAGGGATCGAAACAAGGACCTAGGACTACCGTTGTTTGTGTGATAGATTTCGGGTGTAAATAAAGCCCAGTTACTAATTTTCAGCCTGATCAGTTGAAATTTGTGGTCTCTGTGGCGTTAGGAAGTTAAATCGGAGAGATGCTATATGTATATGGGGGCTATATCAAAAAATGGACTAATAGTGTCCATTTTCAATCCCAACATACCTGTAGCTCAAGTATTATAGATTGTAGAAGGACGGACATGGCTAAATCGTCTTAGAATTTTACGACGAATAATCTATATATGTATATAAAGAATAATGTGTGTTTGTTTGTTTGTTTGTACCGTATAGACGTCTAAACGGCTGGACCGATCTTCTTGAAATTTTCACAGAATGTACATGTGTGGGGCGTGGTGAAAATAGGGTACTTGAATTTTCGTTATATCAAGTGGGCGTGGCCCCGCCCACATAAGACAAATTTTAAGATTGAGATATCTTGAACAATTTGTTAGCGAGAGTGCTGTAATTCTGTACATATGTATCTGGTGGCTGTCTACGTGATTGGTCCAAAAATGGGCGGGATCGGACCAAAGGGCGTGGCACCGCCCATATAAGCCAAATTTTGAAATTGACTTATCTTGCACAAATTTTTAACGAGAGTGCTGTAAATCTGTGTATATGTATCTGGTGGTAGTCTACGTGATTGGTTCAAAAATGGGCGGGATCGGACCCATGGGCCTGGCCCCGCCCATATAATTAAAATTTTTGAATTGAGATATCTTGCACAATTTTTTGGCGAGAGAGCTGTAATTTTGTAAATATGTATCTGGTGGTAGTCTACCTGATTGATTTAAAAATGGTCGGGATCTGACCAATGGGCGTGGCCCCGCCCATATCAGTAAAATTTTGAAATTGAGATATCTAGAAAATTTTGTTAGCGAGAGTGCTGTAATTTTGTACATATATATCTGGTGGTAGTCTACGTGATTGGTCCAAAAATCGGCGGGATCGGACTAATGGCCGTGGCCCCGCCCATATAAGCCAAATTTTGAAATTAAGATATCTTACATAATTTATTAGAGAGAGTGCTGTAATTTTGTGCATATGTGTCTGGTGGTAATCTACGTGATTGGTCCAAAAATGAGAGGAATCGGATCAATGGGCGTGGCCTCGCCCATATAAGCAACCTTTTGTATTAATGTATCTTGCACAATCTGTTTGCGAGAGTGGAAGACTACGTGATTGGTCTAAAAATTAGCGGGATTAGACCAAAGGGCGTGGCCCCGCCCATATAACCCAAATTTGAACTATCTTGCACAATTTAGTAGTGATAGTACTGTTATTCTATTTATATGTATCTGGTGGTAGTCTACGTGATTGTTCCAAAAATGGCTGGGATCGGACCAAAGGGCGTGACCCCGCCCATATAAGTCACATTATGAAATTGAGATATCTTGCACAATTTGTTATCGAGAGTGCTGTAATTTTGTGCATATATATCTGGTGGTAGTCTATGTGATTGGTCCAAAACTGGGCGGAATCGGATCAATGGGCGTGGCCCAGCCCATGTAAGCAACCTTATGAAATTGAAGTATCTTGCACAATCTATTTGTGTATATGTGTCTGGTGGTAGTCTATGTGATTGGTCTAAAAATGAGCGGGATCAGATCAAAGGGCGTTGCTTCGCCCATATAAGCCAATTTTGAAATTGAGATATTTTGCACAATTTGTTAGCCATAGTACTGTAATTCTGTTTATATGTATCTGGTGGCAGTCTACGTGATTAGTGCAAAAATGGGCGGGATCAGACCAATGGGCCAAGACAAATTTTTAAATTGAGATATCTTCACAATTTCTTATCGAGAGAGCTCTTATTTTATGGAGATGTTTTTGGTGGCAGTATTCGTGATTGGTTCAAAAATGGACGGGATCGGAAATCTAAATCTGGGGCAACGAAGTGGATCGGGTCCAGCTATATATATATAAATCGATGTGTGTATGTTACGTATAGACTCCAAAACGGCTGGATCGGTTTTGATGAAATTTTCAGGGAATGTCCAGATAAGCCTAGAGCGTGACAAAGGCTTTATAAGTTCTACGAATAGATTAACGAGATTCCTACTGTCCCTATCGGAAATCTGAAGTCTGGGGCAACGAAGTGGACCGGGTCCAGCTATTAATATATAAGGGCTGATCCTAGTAGAGATACTTTTTTCAATAGCCTTTTTTGACAGACCACGTGTGAGTCGTGTCATGCTGTCATGTTATTTTTGTTAAGTATTGTTTGGCATATCATCATGGAGGGACTTACGCCTGAACAACGTTTACAAATTATTCAGTTTTATTATCAAAAAAATCGTTTGCCAATTGCGCTAAGTCCATTTTTTTTAAATCCAAAAAAAAAAACACTTTCCAGTCGACCTACGACCTTGACACCCATGAGCAATATTTTAGCTCTCGTTAAGAGCTACGTTTTTGCCATTGACCGATTCCCGATCCGACGTACCGGAATCATCGGTCCATATTTCTTCAAAAATGATGCCGGTGAGAACGTAACCGTCATTGGCGTCCGTTATCGTGCCATGATAACCGACTATTTGATGCCTGAAATTGAAGCTCGTGATCTCGGCGACATTTGGTTTCAACAAGACGGCGCCACTTCCCACACATCGCATCAATCAATGGATTTATTGAGAGAACACTTCGATGAGCAGATAATTTCACGTTTTGGGCCGGTCGATTGGCCACCAAGATCGTGTGATATCACACCGTTAGACTTTTTCCTGTGGGGATATGTAAAGTCTAATGTTTATGCGGAAAAACCCGCTTCGATGCAGGCCTTGGAACAAAACATCACGCGTGTCATTGCAGGTTACCAGTCGAAATGTTCGAACGAGTCATCGAAAATTGGACTCAACGGATGGACCATCTGAGACGTAGCCGCGGCCATTATTTGATAGACATAATCTTCAAAAAATAAATGCCAAAGAATGTTCTTTCAAATGATAATAAACATTCCCCATTCAGTTTCAATTTTCTGTGTTTTTTTCGTTAAAAAAGTAGAGAACCTCGAAATGGATCACCCTTTTTATTTTTACATTTTCATATTTTAATATTTTCATATTTTTATATTTTCATATTTTTATATTTTCATATTTTTATATTATTATATTTTTATATTGTTATATATTTATATTGTTAAATGCTTATATTTTTATATTTCGATATTTGTATATTTATATATTTATAACTGGTTTTCCAATAGGGATGATATGATTTTGAAGTGTCGTTTCGGCTATTTGTAATATGTCATGATCTGTCATTTGTTTTTCATTGTATTCAGTAGTGTTTACAATTTCATCATGGAGAGATATACGCAAGAACAACGTTTTCAAATTATTCAGTTTTATTATCAAAATAATCGTTCTCCAATCCCAACTTTCGTGCGCTAAGTCCATTTTTTTTTAAATCCAAAAAATACACTTTTCAGTCGACTTACGACCTTGACACGCATGAGCAATACTTTAACTCTCGTTAAGGGCTATCTTTTTGCCATTGACCGATTCCCGATCCGACGTACCGTTAAGGAGCTGGAGCAAAAATAAACATTCCGTTCACATTTGAAAATGATGCTTAGTCCATTTTTTTGAAAACCCCAAAAAACACTTTCCAGTCGACCTACGACCTTGAAGCCCATGAGCAATATTTGAGCTCTCGTTAAGAGCTATCTTTTTGCCATTGACCGATTGTGGCTATGTGCCACACAGCAAATGAAACAATTGAATTGTTGCGAGAAAAGTTTGGAGATTCGATTATTTCAAGAAATTGAGACTTAACACCATTAGATCATTTCTTGTGGGGTTATTTGAAGTCATTGGTCCTTCGAAATAAACCAGACTCTCTTCAAGCTTTACAAGTCAATGTTGAACGTGCCATTCATGACATACAACTTGAGTTAGTGGGAAAAGTGCTCGAAAATTGGTTTCATCGAATGCGTTCCTGCAGAAGAAGTCGTGGAGGCCATTTGAATGACGTTTTATTTAGAACTTAATTGTATCGATTGTACTTCGCATTAAATAAAAAACTTTGACTTCCTTAACAATAAGTCTTTTTTTCCCAAAGAAATCATATCACTTTTATTGGAAAACCCTCTGCCTCTTTAGTATTTAAGCTCTATTGAAACTGTATTTTACGTCCGATCTTTAAATAATTTGGCAGAAATGAGGTTGTTGATCCAAGTTGATGCAAATCTGTTTAGAGTATGTACATATAGTCCCATCTATTTGTTCCTTCCAAGTCTTGATCTATGAAAGAAAACTGCGCATTTTAAGGTTATAGGTTCAGATCTAGTTTATTATGATCAACATCTTCAACTCGTCCTTGGAATAAGCCTTGATGAAGAGGTGGAGCTAGGTACATTGTTAGGGCGGTTTTTGGGTATTATATAGTCGGCCTCGCACGATTTTCTGTCGTTCATTATTGGCTTCAAAGTAATTCTAGTGGGTTGTATGCAGCTCTTAATATAATCGTTATTCCAAGTTTCACTAAAATACGAGACATGAGACAAAAATACTGTGATAACTTAGCATGGTAATGCTCATTTGCATAATTTCTAATAATACTATAATTTTTTTACAAATTATTATACAATTTGCTTGTCAAAGAAATAGTTATAGTCCGTTGGCTTATCTCCGAAGATTCCTGTGACCACTTTTCCCCAGGAATAACGGTACGCATGATAATTGCAATATACTTACTGATAATTGTATTATACTTGACGCGAGTTCAACAGCTTTCTATGAGGAGACCATCCCCTTGCTTCGGATGCTTTCGCTCTCGAATCACCCATTTATATTTATAAGAAAACTGCTAAAGAAAGGCTCAATTGCCTTAATGTATTTATTTCTCTCTCACTCTGGAGGAGTATCAGTGGAATTTACTTTCCTATTTTTTCAACTTCACATGCATGTATGTACCTCAAGTCTTTTATTCTACATATTTATTAGAATATTTCACGAAGAACTGTAAGCACATACATTATTTATTTCATTCTTATGTATTTTCAACATAACGGACATCATAGTTTTCATAAAAAATGTTGTTTTTTGTTTTAAGTTGTTCTAGTTTATTTCATTGAATTAGTTGGTCAGTTAGACCAACCTCAAATTAAGTCAAGTTTATTTCTTTAAAGGAGTTGGCCATGTGGACCGCTGCAACTAAGTATAAGTTTTGATCTCCAGGGAAAAGATTATGAAAACCTAATCCCAATAAACAATACTCCATTGGAAGAAAAAATATGTCTTTTTTACAACAAAAGGCCAACGGCTTCTCGCAATATATTTGGTATTTGCAGCTAAGTCATTACTTAATGCTCCAGTTTTAATACTGGAAAAATAGTTCTGAAACGAAACGTTTTTTGTTCAAAAATTTTATAATTTTTTAAAAAATTTGGAAATATAATGCTATTTAAAATATCACGGACATTATATTACGTCTTACAAATGCGCATATTTAAAGGATATTGTGTTACAGTTCGAAATTTCCGCGATTTTTTATAACCTACACCACACTGTGGTACAGGGTATTATGACTTTGTGCATTTGTTTGTAACACCCAAAAGGAGAAGAGATAGATCCATTGTTTATTATACTGATCGACTTGTAATCACTTTCTGAGCCGATTTAGCTATGTCCGTCTGTCTGTCCGTCTGTAGATGTATTCTTGTAATCAAAGTACAGGTCGCAATTATGGCCCGATCTTGACGAAACTTTACACATATCTTTTTTTTTGGCCCAAGGACGATCCCTATTTAATTTGGTTAAAATCGGTTCAGATTTGGATATAGCCCCCATATATATGTTAGCCCCGATTTGACATGTAAGCGCTGTAAAAACTTTATTTTATATCCGATCAGTATGAAATTCAGCAGAAAGAGGTCTCTTATTATATTAATGAACACTGTTAAATTTGGAAGAAATCGGTTCAGATTTAGATATAGCCCCCATATATGCGTTACCCCCGATTTCACTTGTAAGCGCCGTAAAAAAATTATTTTATAACCGATCAGTGTGAAATTTGGCAGAGAGAGGTTTCTTATTGCATGAAGGAATACTGCCAAATTCGGAGAAAATCGGTTCAGATTTAGCATATATATGCTACCCCCGATTTTACATGTAAGCGCTGTAAAAAGTGTATTTTTAATCCGATCAGTACGAAATTCGGCAGAAAGAGGTTTCTTATTACATGAATTAATACTGCCAAATTTGAGGGAAATCGGTTGAGATTTAGATATAGCCCACATATATATGTTACCCCCGATTTGACATGTAAGCGCTGTAGAACTGTATTTTATATCCGATCAGTAAAAAAAATTGTCAGAAGATGTTTCTCATTACATGAATTAACACTGCCAAATGTGACGGAAATCGGTTCAGATTTAGATATAGCCCCCATATATATGTTACCACCGATTTGACATGTAAGCGCTGTAGAGACTGTATTTTATATCCGATCAGTACGAAATTCTACAGAAAGAGGACTTTTTACATGAATGAGTATTCAGGGAAAATCGGTTCAGATTTATATATAACCTCCATATATATGTTCCTCCTGATTTGGTATTAAAGCGCTATAGAAGTTGTACTTTACTTCCGATCATTAATATTTTCCGGAAAGATGTTTCTCAATTTAGGAACGAATATTGCTTAATTTTTTTAAATTAATGTTATTATGTTTGTCTCTTTGGTAAAAAAAATACTTTTTTCGCGATAACTCAAGAGAGCAATCAGGCCAATTTTGATCTCTTCATGGTTGAGTAGGGAAATAATTCTAAACTAAATATTATTAGTCGTTTTTGGCGTCAATCTAGCCCATCTTTGATAGTTTAATGCTCGCAGTGCATATTAAGCAACGATAGGTGCATTACTCCTTTTTTACTTTCTCCCACTGTGCGTCATTGTATAGTGAGTATGTACTCGTATTGTTCACTTATTTGTCTCTGTTGCAACACATACACCCGCTAGAGCGCCACCACACAACACACGGACAATGGCAACAACGACGAGAAAAAAGGCAGTCTGGCATTTAATCTTCTACACAGTGGCAGTCAAGCCAATCCACCTATTCTGGTTGACTCTATCTGCACCGCCTCATGCTCCTCCTCCTATATTTACAGTGTTTAGCCGCATCATGCCATGGTTAACCGGTAGCATCAATAGCCGTGATATGGATATCCATTTCCACATACACACACCCACCCATTCATACAGGTCCACGTATCATCGTTACAATGAAATCAAAGTTAGGCTTATGTTCTACACTCTAGCAAACAGATGCAAGCACACACACTCATACACTCACCCACCCACTCTCAATTGGAACACGAAATCGAAGAATAGTTTTAAAGAGTAAAACGTCGCACGAGAAGTACAATGACATGGCAAATGTGACGGTTATAAGCCCTTCGGATGCCTAAAAACCTAAAACTATTTATAGAACGGAGGGAGAACTCACTCCCTCTTCCTGCTCCCCACCCCCAACCCTTTCATTTTCGCCATAAATAAGCATCATTATAAAAAGAGTAGGAAGGGGCAGGAGATTAGAAGGCTCATTCTGCTGTTATTTCCACCGGCGCATTCCCGATAATGATCAGCGGCAGGCGGTGACGTCAGTCGGTATTCAATTTCGGTTTAGATTGGATTTGCTTTCGATGGCTGATAAAATGCGAAAGAGTAGAGCTTAAATTGAAAATTTAATATAGGAATATTTGCTATGTCGTCTGGTCAACCAACTATCAATTAATATCTATATTCAGTGAATGAAATTGGAGTTTTTCTCATGTTTTGTTGAATTTTACGGAGATTTGTTGAAATTACAAGATTATCAGATGTGAAAGCATTTAAGGATGGGTATTGTCTGGGAATTTGTTTGTGCGCCAAAAGGTAATTTGGCTACGATGGCCATAGGATGAAGGAGTTAACGTAAGAATAAAGGTGGGCCAGTTGGATAAAAATGTCTAAGGAGGTTTCAAAAGCGGCCTCTTCAAATGCTATTCAACAAATTGAAGACAAGTGAGAGAATCTCAGTCGAATACACCGACGGGAGTAAACCTTAATTTGTGAAAAATGTAATATGAAATTTGGTAGTTTGGGTAACAATTAGAGTTTTTCCCTGGGAACGTAATCCCGGGAATTCCCGCGAAAAAGTCATACTTTTCAATACCGCAATCCCGGGAAATCTGTGCGTTAATTCCCGGGATTTTTTCTTATACATGCTTGTACATACTTTCGTATGTTAACAAAACAGCAGTTTTTATTCCAACATTTCTTCCTTCACTTTGAAGGAATTCTTTGATCTTCAGCTAAGCTCCACAGTGAGAAAAACCATAAAATAACATCATAGGGAAACATCAAAATTTCGTCTGTATTTTTTGCGTAGTGCAATTAATACAATACGAGTAGTTTTAATTTTTCAATGAAAAATGCAAAGAAGAGATGTTATTTAATACTTTTGTTCAATATTGCTGAGGCGCAATGTTTTAAAATCCATTTGGATATATGTGGTAATATACTTCTCAGCCTATATAACGGGTTTTCCAACAAGAGGTGTTATTTTGAATCACCCGGTATTTCTGTAGCTGTCACTTTTGAAGCTTTTATTCTTTGACATTTGACAAGTAGAAACTACGCCATTACTAAAAATGGAACGATACGCGATCATCGATCGATACAAAACGATCAAAAAACGATACGAACGATACAAAATCATCTTGACTGATGAGTTATTGTTGAGAAGCCTCTCCATCCTCAACGTGCGACTATTTAGTGCGGTTTGTGGTCCGGCGGGGTCACTGGACCTTACATTTTCCAAAATGAGGTTGGATCAACAATTACGGTGAATGGATTGCGCTATCGAGAGATGATTAATGATTTTTTATGGTCGGAGTTGGATGGTATTGATCTGGACAACGTTCACTTTCAGCAAGACGGCGCTACGTGCCACACAAGCAACGAAACCATTGCTCTGTTACGGGAAAAGTTTCCGGACCATGTTTTGTCTCGAAGAGGTGATCACAATTGGCCACCAAGATCTTGCGATTTAACACCTTGCGACTTCTTCCTTTGGGGCCACGTGAAAAATAAGGTCTACGCCAACAACCCAGCGCACAGTGCTCTGTCTTCATGTATCGATGTGACAAAAATAGAAGGAGTAATTGCAGAACTATGAAATTTGGTACCAAGCTGTATTTGGTTATAGTTAAGAAACATTTTAAATTTGGACCCAATCGGTCCGCGGGTCTTATAACCTTATGCAAATTATTCCGGGTCCTAAAAATTCACCAGACTGACACTAAATTAGAGCATTCTATATTTATGAAATTTAAGATATAATATTTCAATAATATCAGTTGCGGTGCAAAATTTCGACAAGATATAGCGAGTCCTTTTGTTACCTCCCACACAAAGGGTTCAAAGGGTTCAAAGGACTTAAAAATAAATATATAAAGAACGCTCAAGAGTGGCGCTGAATTTCGACCAAAGTTTGTAAAGCGTAATAGGCTTTACTGTGAGTAAATGTGTGCACAAATTTTGGGAGGAATTCTTTAAAGATCCTTCAAAACTAGAAGTCTTGAAAAATGGGTTTTTGGTCCAAATATCGTGCGACCCATTAAATTAAAGGGAATTTTGCGTAGATTACAAATATGGGAGAAAAACTTGAAGACTCAATAGGAAAAATGTCTGTATGTCATACGTCGGGTACGTGGACCATAGCGTTTTTTCGTAGTATTGTACTGTATTGTTTCGTTTTTAAAATTTAATGCATGTATTTGTCAGAAGAGTTTCCTTCGTTAACTTCTAAAATAATATTTATAATAATAATATTATTGTAAGGTACGTCATTAAAACCTGTTTGGACAATTTTTTCCTCGTGTGAAACTCGCGAGCTTCTCGAATAATTTTGTGACTGGCTTCTTCAGATAAACAACCTTAAATTAAATAAATGTTTCCGGAAATAGAATTGTCAATATTTATAGACCTACTGGCAAATTAAATTAACTAATAACATCGTAACCATGAATTAGTACTTTATGTACAATACTGACATATAATTATAAGCGCGCCAAATTATTATCCTTGTTGCTGTTAGGAACTCCTTAAATGCATTACAGTTAATTTTTTGTCGCAAGAAAATTTTAGACCTAAAGCAAAAGTACTTTTTCGTAATTTTGTGCACGAATAATTGGAACTTTTATATTTTATTTTTAAAGAGGATATAATTTTTGCGAAAAAAATTTAGATATTTACGATTTTATTCCGATGACATACATTTTTTTTCGATTTTTCGACATAAAAACGCCATATTAAATGAATATTTTTAAAAATTGTCTAAAATATATTATATACTATCAGGCTCCAAAAAAAGTTAAGGGTTTGTTCTACAAGCTAAAGGAGAAGTGGAATCAAATATGTATGACCTTGTGGCAACTGGTGATCAAAATATAGAAAACATCCTTAATCCTTGAATATCCGGAAAAAGTACGAGTATATATTCATTTTTTTATAAATGGAAAAGGTTTAGACTGATCAGTTAAAAATGTGTTATTAAAAAGTGCCCAGAAGTCTAGTCGGAAGATATGCTTATTTTGAAGCTATTTGACAACATACATAGTTTTTTGGCACATTTTCATAAGAAACCATTTTAGACAATAGAAATGTTGATACTACGGCCAAATCTGTTAAAAAGCGGGGTTTTAGGGCATGGAAAAGCCACATCTGGAAGTAAAAACGAAATTTCGTATCTAAATTATATATAAAACGCTAATATAAAAAATTTCTCTGGAATCTAATTAATTTTTGTAACGCTCAAAAGAGGAGGTGCCAAAATTTAAAAAATTAATATCTCTAAAACTGTTGATCGCAGCAGGATGAAGACCCAAAACATTTTTTTGTGTAGATTAGGTCATATAATTTTATGAAAATAAAACAACAAAAAATTTTACGGTGAAGTTTTTTTTAATTTTTTTTTCTAAAATTCCCATTTTCGTGGAAGATACTTTTAGTATTTGGATATATTTAGATAAATATATTGTTGATACCCATTACATTAGAGAAAATTATAAGGGCTACGAATAAAACAATCACTGTCACGTAAAGACAGTGATTTAGTAACTGTCGTTAAAACAATTTGAAAAATGTATTTTTATTTGAAAAAAAGTTGTATGCTGTCATTAAAAAACATAAAAATATAAAAAATAGCAAAAAAAGATTTTAGTTACAATTTTTGAAAGCTAACAAAGAAAACAATGCCTGTTTAAAACAAATTAAGTTATTAA
The DNA here is from genome assembly GCA_963930755.1 of Eudasyphora cyanicolor. Classification (NCBI taxonomy): domain Eukaryota; kingdom Metazoa; phylum Arthropoda; class Insecta; order Diptera; family Muscidae; genus Eudasyphora; species Eudasyphora cyanicolor. Next base: position 198,249,940 of record OZ005734.1, on the reverse strand, counting down.
AGAATCAATATTTCACTAAATGTTGACCTTTGGTGGGACATGTACTCGAAGGAATGGACCAGCATGGCATATCATTGACCTTAGCCTTAGATAGAAAAAATATTAACACATACGTGTGACTGTTTGGTGCGGTTTATGGTCCGGCGGGGTCATTGGATCTTACATTTTCGAAAATGAGGTTGGATCAACAGTTACGGTGAATGGATTGCGCTATCGAGAGATGATTAATGATTTTTTATGGTCGGAGTTGGATGGTATTGATCTGGACAACGTGAAAGATAAGGTCTACGCCAACAGCCCAGCGTCGATTCAAGACCTCAAAGATATAATTCGTGAGGCTATCGAGGACATAGGGCAGCCACTTTGCGATTTGGTTATGGAAAATATCATGAAAAGGATATGGTCCTGTAAGCGTGGTCGTGGTGGCCATTTGGCTGATGTTGTTTATCATTATTAACGGCATACCTTCCTCTTTATTATGAAATAAACATCCGATCATTTATCTCAAAAAATTGCATTTTTCTTTGAATACCAAAATAACACCTCTTGTTGGAAACCCCTTAATTTTCGGTAAGGGTTTATTTAAGAATATTGTGGAATGTAGTTCAGATTTATTTTTAGCTCACCTTGTAAAGTATAGCTTGTAAAAATTTTGGCTGCCAAGACTTGCCTATTGATATTCTACAAATATTTTTAGGAGATATTTAGATATACATATGTGGTACAAACTCAAAAGATTTTCGGAAAAAAGTTTTCGGTTTGCATTACATTCTGAAGAAATTTGGACTAAGAATTAGTCACAACAAAAAATAATAAAATTGTCTGCACTAAATGCACAGATAATTTCAATTTTAAATAAATATTTTTCCAAAAAAATTAAAAACGTTGAAATATTATTGGGCTAGAATGATCGAGAACATGCAAATCATAACATTCGGAAACTATAAAATATGTTTTTCGAGCTAAATGTGTGCTTTCTCCCACAGTGCGCTCAGAAGACATCGGTTTAAAAAGTTCGCTCGCTTGACATTTATTTTCCCATATACAGATTATTTTACCCTATTGTCATTAAAGGGTTAAGATTCACATATCAAACATTTTTGTGAAGACAAAAATTCATAAACATGAAAAATTAAATATATTTTTCATTCATATTCTGACAAATAATTAAATTTCGTAGTAGAAACATGGAAGAGGAACATTTGAAAAGAATAAAGGAAATTTGTGCCCCTTTGGAACTAACCCTTGACCATCTGCTAATCCTTAAGAATCAAATGATATCCGAACTCAAGCTAGGACTGAAAAGTGAAGGCAGTGACAAAGTCCCCCTTAAATGTTGGCCTACATTTATCCAAGACTTTCCACATGGTTGTGAACATGGTCGATTTCTGGTGATACTTCTGGAAGATACCAGCTTTCGAATTTATTTGTATCAATTGAGCGGTCAAAATAAGCCCACATCAGTATGGGAGTTTTATGAAATACCTCAAGAATTATTTGAAGGAGAATATATGAAACTCTTTGATTACATTTCGCAATGTTTGCAGAGATTTATGAAGAAAAATAACCTCCAAAGAGATCCATTACCGCTGGCCTTTGTATTCCCATTTGCCCTGAGGCATGAAAGTCTGACTAAAGCTGCATTTACTCAATATACGAAACGCTTTCACTTCACCGATTTGCTGGACACCGATGTGGGTAATGCGTTGAAAGAGTCTATTAAAAATAAAAATCCTAGAGTGGATTTGGTGGCACTGTTGAATGAGGCCTCTGCAGTACTGCTGGCAGGTTCATGGCATAATTCCAACTGCAAAATTGGAGTTATCATAGGTGTGAACTCAAATATTGCATATGTGGAGAAGACACAAGAAATTGATTTTGGAAAGGATGACTTTTATTCAGCCTGCATGATTGTTCACTTAGATTGGGCTAATTTTGGCCAGAATGGAGTATTGGATCCGGTGCGCACTGCATTCGATCTTGAAGTCGATAAACTTTCTGAGAATCCAGGACTTCGTTTATTCGAGAAAATGATCTGTGGCAATTACAGCGCAGAAATAGCTCGACAAATATTTCTGGTTTGTGCCGAAGAAGGTCTTCTATTCGATGGAGAAATTGGCCGCATTTTGAAAATTCCCTTCTCATTTACCATACGCCATTTGGTTGAAGTTTTAGCTGAACCGCCCGATACTTTTGATAATACTCGTTTGATGTTTGACCGTTTAGGTGTGATGAAACCCAACGACATTGAATGTTCTAAAGTTCGATATATTCTGGAAAGTGTTGCTCGACGATCGGCAGCATTATTGGCTTCAGGTATGGCTTGTTTGATCGAACAAATTGGTGTTCAACACATATCGATTGGAATTGAAGGTAGTTTCTATCGCAACAATTTGGTATATCAGGAGTATGTGCAGAAGTTCCTTGGTCAATTAGTGGGTGAAGGTCATACATTTGAGTTGAAATCTACCGAAGAAGGTTGCAGCAGTGGTGCAGCCATTCTTGCGTCAATAACTTTACAGCATCAATTTTTGTATCAAGGAAAGCAAATCAATACCTTATTCGAAGATAAAGTTCCCTCAGGAATTTAAAAATTATTAAATTTCGTTGTTATCACTTTGCTATAGAATAATGTCAAATCAATACAAAAATTTGCAATATATGTTGAGATAACCTGTATATATCCGTGTATAAAACACAAAAAAAAATTTACTCTCCACGATAATATGTAGACGCATGTACATACATAGCTTAATCTTGAAATCCAATTTTCTATTTTTGAAAGCGACAGCATCCAGCTAAACGTTTTCGAAATCAATATAATCAGCATTGCCAAAACTCTGCATGAATTAGATACAATATGGTAAGCCAGATATGCAACATTCATTTACGTTGTACTAAAACTTTTCTCGATTCGGTTCCCGTTAAGCAACACAGCTGGAAGACACCTGTGCCAGCTCACATAGACCAATTCCCCTCATCAAAAACAACCTGTTTCATAAACAAAGTTATCAATAGTGCGAATATCGGTACCCGAAAGATCTGCAAGACTTCCTCGAAAGACCGACTCAATATATCCAGACATTTACTTAATGAGTGACAGTACACGGAGGAAAATGCCATTTTTGATATGTTTGAATTGAAGAAAAATATATTTGGAAACGAAACGAACGTTGCTGAATTTTTCGAATTTTAGTTAGTTTTTTTAGATTTCGTGTTGAACTTTGGAGTTAAAAATTTCTTTAGCAGCAATAGGTTTTGTTGTACACCAATAAATTTTAATTTATAAGTATTCCAATTCATCACTTTTTGTCAATCCATCAATGCAATTTATAGTTACGAAAGATTATGCGACTTAAGTGTTAACTGAATTTTACAAACAAAAAATGTATAAACAAAATTTTGCTTTGAACTTCTGAAAAATAGAAAACTTGTCTTTAAATTAAGGAATTGGTACATTGCCAAAATACTTAAATACAAAATAATCTTTGTTTCCAAATAAAAAAATATTAGCATGGGAACATATTTTTGTTTAGAACAATATCCTCCCAAACATATACAATTTGTGTGTGTCAAATATTATATATTTGGAGTGTACCCTAAACATATGTATATTTCAAGCAGAATATTTTGAGTCAATATACTACAGAAGCGATTTTTTTTTCAGCTGGTAGCAAGGCAGGTGCTCAATGCTCTCTACTTCTTCCTCATCACCACAGCTCCTACAGAAGTCGTTGGACTCCTAACCTTGGACCATCATAGGACTGTCTGATTTTCTCTTGCCTAAGCCAAAGCTAGCATGTGGATAGTAGCGCACAAATAAATGCAAATTCATCGAGAATCATCAGTTTGCAGTTGCCGGGATATCTCTATTCCCAGGTACCCATATGAGTTATATGTTAAACTGCTCAGCCTTCTCGTTAAGAGATCTGCGGCATTCACGGACTGTTTGTTAATTTAGGAATGTGGCCTCCAGAGAATTGATGACAACCTGACTGTCCGAGTAAATGACAGCGCCAGTTTTGGTCACTATGTTGCGACTCAGCCACTTGGCAACTTCCCTTATTGTCATTATTTCGGCTTAATAAACACTGCAAGTATCTGATAGTCTGTGAGCTGACTGAGTTCCTTCCAGCTCCGAACCATTTGTGTAGAAGTCGAGATGGTTTATTTTTCATGTTCTTCTCTCGCAGGTATCTTAGTGGTAAATCTCCTCTTGAACGTGTACATCGTTGGTATACAACTCATGGATTTTCATGCTTACCTATTAAAAGGAAAGGCAACGTATGAGATCCAGGCTCGTTAGCATGAAGGAAAATCTATCTGCTAACATTTTTCTGCCTGGAGCTGAATTAAAAACGTTGTTGTTGGAAGAGCCCTCAAAAATAGAGCAGAGTCAAGTTCCACTTCCTCGACGGTTTTCAAAAATAATACAGCAGATTTATCACTTTATAATTTTTCGCCTCATATTTCCAAGCACCAATTTCATTACAAATTTTGAACTTTAGCAACCACCGGTTACTTTGAAACAAATTATCATTTCCCAGAACCACTACATAATTATTTTTTTTGGCTAAAGGTATAATAACGATAAAAAAAAACTTAAAAACAAACACAAAAACATATTAATGTCCGGACTACAGAGGTAAAATTTCGAAATTGTCCGGATCATTCAGCTGTCCGGATCACTGGATAGTTCGGACTATCGAGTGTCCGGATTAGAGAGGTTATACTGTACTCTGATCCACGTGACAAGAGCCTTGAAGAAAACACACATTATCTTAGTAAATTTCCTTGTTACTCAAGATGATGACACGAAGGCTTCAGTAGCAATACCTGCACTGTGGCATACCTCGTAAGGAATCGAAACGTTGGAGTATTACGGAGCGACGACATACATCTCGGTAACAACATCTCGGACAGAGAGACAGTGCATTTAAATCGTTTGGCATCAGGTCAATTATACGATCTGATATAATCAATCGTGGGATCGGTACATACAGGTAAATAGATATATACGCGGGCGGTCACAAAATTAGCCGACCTAACAAGGAAAACACAACAAATTTGGAAACATTTTTCATTTTTTCTCAACATAATATCATTCTAGTTCAATACACGTTTTCCAGCGATTTTCAATATCCTCCTGCAAATAGCCATCAACCGCAATCTCCACCCACCTCTTCAATGCTGGCAAATCTTTTAACGCCGAGCCATTTTTTTATGTTTGGAATCAAAAAAAATGACAATCAAAGACTTCGGGTTGTTGCTCAACCGCAGATACTTCAATCTACTGTTTTAACTCAAAGACTGCGGCATTCTGCTCCAACACAGAGACTTCAGTTTACTGTTCAATCACTGAGACATTGATCTACTGTTCAATCAGAAATACTTCGATCTAATGTTCAAACACAGAGACTTCTGTCTAATGGTCAATCACAGAGGTTTTCAAACTGCTGTTCAATTACAGATAATTCAGTTTTCTGCTCAATTGCAGATACTTCGATCTACTGTTCATACACAAAGACTTCGGACAACTGTTCAAACACAGAGACATTGGTCTTCTATTCAATTACGCTGACTATGGTCTGCTGTTTAATAGCAGAGATTTCAGTTTACTATTCAATCACAGAGACCTCGATCTACCGTCGAAACACAAAGACTTCGTCTACAGTTGAAACACAGAGACTTCGGTCTACTATTCAATCAACGAGACTTCGGTCTAATCGCAGAGACTTTGGTCTACTGTTCAATCACAGAGGCCTCGATCTACCGTCAAAGACTTCGGTATAATGTTTAATCGCAGAGACTTCTGTCTAATGTTTAATCGCAAAAACTGCGGTCTACTGTTCAATCATAGAGTCCTCGATCTACCGTTGATACACAAAGACAAATACTTAATATACTATTCACCCGATCTATTGTTCAATCACAGATATTTCAATCTACTATTCAATCACAAATATTTCGAGCTAATGATCACAAGCTATCTATATACTTTTCAATAGAACGAAGTCTATTGTTCAATCATAGAGACTTCGGTCTACTGTTCAATCACGGAGAATTCAATCACAAGGACTTTGATCTACTGTTCAATCACTGAAACTTCAGTCAACTGTTTAATTACAGAGTCTTCGGTCTTCGGTCTACGGTTCAAACGATTTACTATTCAAACAAATAGACTTCAATATACTATTCAATCCATTCGACTATTGTTTAAACACTGAACATTAGTCAATCTTAAAAACTTCGGTCTACTGTTCAATCAAAGAGACTTCAGTTTACTATTCAATCACAGCACTTCGATCTACTGTTTAATCACAGAGACTTTGTTCTGCTGTTCAAACAGAAAGTCTCAGTTCTCCTATTCAACCATAGAGTCATTGTTCTGTCGCAGAGACTTCGACTACTTTTAAATCTTTGAGAACTTGATCAACTATGCAAACACGAAAAATCCACTCATCAATTACAAATCCTTGATCTTCTGTTGCAACACCAAAAACCTTGATCCACTGTTGAAACACAAGGACTTCGGTCTACTGTTCAAACACAGAGACTTCGGTCTAATATTCAATCACAAAGATTTCGATCTACTGTTAAATCACAAAGACAACAGCTCAGACTGCATAGTCTATTGTGCTACCACATGGACATAAGAGAAAATGTCCCGTTGGACCATTGATTGACCATCATTGCTTTATAAAGCTCAAATTTTAACATCGGTAAAGTTTGCCTCCTTCCCAAAGAAATGAGAGACTTAGGTAGCAAGCCGCCTTCTAGAGAGAGAGAGAGGAACACAAACACATAAGATGTTCTATTGATTCCACCTCCTCTTCGTACAAACAGCTTCTGTAAAATTCATTTCGCTAGACTTTCAATCTCTCTGCGGGCCGTTCAACAAGGCAGTGGCCTGTCATGACAGACACGATATGTGAGTAGTCCGGTTTCGATAGCAGAGCGTTAGCTTTTGTAACTTAAGCAGACCCACATCAGCCTGGAACGTATGCAGTTCCTGACTAGTGACCATCTATAATTTGTTGCCATAAGGGCACTATCTCTAAAGACGAGGTTGCAAGTCGCTAGAGTTATGCCTACATATTGTAGTTACCCTGGAGTGTGTTATGTATAGAGTGATCAAAAAACCGGTTTTTTTGAAAAAATAAAAAACCGGTGGATGGTTTATTTAAGTTATAAAAAAACCGGTGGACGGTTTTTTTCTTCGAAGACAACCGGGGAAACCGGTAGAACCGGTTTTTTTCTGCATAACAAAACAGTATGAAAATTGCCGTTTGAAAAACATTTTCCTTTTTAATAACAAAAAGGCGATTTTTTAATATTACATTTTTAAAAGCGATGTCTTCTGATCAGGAATCTTGCACCAAATTTAGTCCTGTTGGATAGTAGTTATGAGTTGGATTGTGATGAATATTGTCATTTGAGTCAAACGGTCCTTTTATCTCATACATATAACTAATTAGCTATTGTATTTAGAAACATTTTCCAAAAGTGTTACCGATAGTTTTTCTTCAACCTTCTAAAAAAATTAGCAAATATATTTTCATTACTTTTTTGCAAAATTAAACTTTTTTGAAATTTTGGTAAAAACCTATGTTTTAATTTTTGATTTTTTCTCAAAAGAAAGCTTAGATAATTTCCTTTAAAAGCTTTGTGACCTATTAATGGGATGGGACCTGTACCTGATCTATCAAAATAAATATAAACTTCTGAAAAAAATTAACGTTCAACCAAACATTTTAGCATTTCGGATGGGAAAAACAACCGTTTGACAAAAATGTCAATATTTGACACCCTCCAACTCGGAAAGTCCTTAACCGATCTCGTTGGAATTGTGTCTCATAACTACTATCTGATAGGGCTACTTGGTGCAATTTTCATCCCGACAGAAGACATCCCTTTTAAAATTAACCCACTTGACATGAAATTCCCCTTATGTAGTTCAGTCAAGAAAATATTAATATTTCGGGATATTAAATAGAATATTTAATAGAGGTACTAAATCTTTATACATATATATTTTATATACACACTTTAGTGCAGGTGGGTATATACGAGTATACATATAAATATATAAGAGTATACACTAGTGGGTTTACCCAAATGAAATTTTCTTACTTGTTTTTGTTTTGGTTTGGAAGTGGGAGAATGCGTTTACTTTTCACATAACTTCTGCGCGTATGAATCATTTATTTTCTTTAAATTTTTGTAATTTGTATAGAAATTGGTGAATGGCTTCGGATTCTAGCAAAGTTGCCGAGTCTTTTTAGGCCATATAAGGTGATCTTTCATATTATTATCTTAATTTGTGATATTTTGTATATAAAGTTGTAAATAATTTTTAATATTTTAGTGATAATAAAAAAACCGGTAAACCGGTGGAAACAAACGAAAAAAACCGGTTGCACCGGTTGTTCGAAATTCATGATTTTGAGAAAAACCGGGGACGGTGGAAGCAAAAAACCGGTGGGCCGGTTTATTTTAAACCGGTTTTGATCACTCTAGTTATGTAGTTCCAAGTCCATCTGCTTTGAAGTTTCCGGGTATTTCCCTTTGGCCCGGCACCCAAATCAGGTGAATATTGAACTCTCCGGCCATCACGTTAAGAGATCTGCGACTGTCGATGGCAGTTTTTGAATTCAAGAATACGGTTTCCCGGACCTTTACAGCAGCCCGACTATCAGCGAGAAAACAATGATTCCAACTTTAGCCAGAACATTAATTTTCAGCCATTCCGCTGCCTCTCGAATAGTTAAGATTTAGGCCTGGTAAAGACTGCAGTGAACAGGCAGTCTTTTGCAATGGATAGGCTCACTTTGTTATTGAATGCAGAAACGGGAGAGGAATATTTCTGATAACCATGGGGAATAAAGTAATAGTAGACCGACATGGTTATTGAGTTGGAACCACTTTTATAGGAGTTCACGCATCTCCTATGATCTGGAACGCGACCACTTCATTCTGATCTATCTGATATAAGAGTGATATAAATACTTCTTATCCAAAAGTGCTTGAGACATAGTGAAATCAACAAGGCCCCAAATAGTGTCTATAATGACACTATGTCCGTAGCCGTTTCCTGACCGCAGTGACAATTGTCTAGATTTAATAGCAGCATTTGCGACATATTACCTTTCTATAATGTCTAACGGCATTAAATGTAGTCTAACATTTAGTGCCTCAGTTGGTACCGGTTTCAGCGCACCAGCGATGCACATAACAACCATTTGCAGAACTTTGTTTAGTATCGCACAGAAGGTAGATTTCGGCAGAGCCGTTCTCCAGACGACAATGCCGTCCGGAATTATCGGTCTGACTACTGCCGTAGACAACCAATAAACTATATGCAGTTTCAGATCCCCGCGTCTTCCTATTTCCATTTCTTCAAGTAATATATCGCTATCATAACCTTACTCTATCCAGAAAGTTGGGTTTGAAGTTTAACTGCCTGTCTGGTAAAATACATAAGCATTTGGCGCTATCAGCGAAGGGAAATTGCATACCCCTAAGAGATAAGGCAACTGCTGAAAATATGGTCTCGTCGTGGTCGGGCTCACACCAAGACTATTATCGAATGCCCAGGTTGCGGATACATGAAGGGTCGCTGTAGGATGTTTGAAGTTCAGTAGTATGTAATTATGTATAAAACTTGGTCGTAATATGACGAATAACCCGGAAGCTGTTTCAGTCGTGAGGAGGCCGATGTATAATCGAATCTCGAAATCGAAACTCGCTTACAGGGCATATCGAATTCCCACGCCGAACTATTTGCCGAGCACGCATTATACATAGGATTTACTATGGTAGGAAAAGATAAATTTGACTGCCAATCTCCAAATATCTACAACTAAAGACTAAAATTGACCTGATGCCTTTTTGACTTTAAATATGGCTTTAATTTCTGACAACACCTGATCGATTTCTATGGACAGTTTTCCCAAATCCTGTTAACTGTTCCTATACTTATATGTGTAAATTGGCTATCAACCCTTTTATTTTCTAAGAATGGTCAAGTTGACATTTGTTTAATCAACAAGTGTCTCCAATCAAAATCACCTTACCATGTCATACATAAATCCCAGATTGATGTTTTTAAAGACCAGTAAGCCAGACCACTCATCAACAACACACCCAACTCCCATTCTCACCCTTTCACAATATCCTGGTCATTTTCATTTATCTTTTCCAGTTATGCCCGATTAACTGGTATTTGATTACGGTCGCCAATGTTGTTGAAAATGCCATAACTTTGAATCTTTTAATCCATACCTGACTATGAGGGGGGATAATTCTGATCCAGGAGTCAGTCTATCACACAGTCAGTCAGTCACCACTCATTGTTAAGCATCTCGTTGTCATCCACTTAACCAGAGAGAGTTGGCTGCTGCCGCTGCCACTGTTCCTGCTGTAGGCATGTCGAAACATGCAGAGGCAAGCCATAACCCAACCGTGTCAGCCGTTGAGCCAACTAACCATATGGTCGACTCATACACACTGCCATCATCCACCTGATTCATTTAATAATGTCACACAAAGAAGTAGAAACAGAAGGAGAATGGGACTTACATACAGTCACATTCACAGCCGTAGAGGAAGAGTGAGAAGGAAGCAAGAAACAAGAACACCGCCGCACAACCTCAGCCAGGCACAGACACACAGAAACACACACGCACATACACTCGATCTTAATCAGATTACTTAACTTTATGCGCTTCGTGTCTACGGATGTCTGCCAGATATTAGGTGTGTGTGAGTGTGGGTAGGTGCATGAACGTGTGTGTGTGTGGGAATATATTCGATTAAACTTGTGGCACTACTCCGTGGTAGTGCGACAATGAAAGTGTATCCGGACTACTTGTTATGATGCGGTGCAGTAAATGCAGTGTCGGATCTAGGCATTGCTTCGTCCTTAGGTTAATAATTTTAGGCCCTTATCTTTGCAATTGATAGGAAAATAAAAGCTCTGTGCCTGCATAGCATACGACTGACCGGCTTTCGAAGTGGATAACGCTAGGTACTTCGCTTCTTCTGTAATTTATATACAGAATTAATATTAAGAGCAAATTGAGTTCTTCCATCATCATGGAAGATATCAAAGATTGTTTCCTATACCGTCGAACTTGGGTAACCTTTTGGATAAGGTGATCCGCCGGAAGATGGATGGGGGATTGTCATCAGTCCTGGTAACAGAATCGGCCACCGCACTCGCCCTAAATTCAAACGATTAACGAACCCGAAGCAAATACATTCAAATAAAACCCAAACAAAGCCGACGAACCTATGACGACATTTAGCCTGATGCATGGATCTCAATTTGGAACCTGGAATATACGCGCGCTACATGAAACATCTAAACTAGCGCAACTCAGCAATATGTTCTGCAAATTCAAACTTCTCTTTCTTGAAAAAGCAGTGGCCAGAAAACCAGAATCAGCAGATGTTTCTGTCCCCAATAGACTAGAATTGCTTTTCTCGTGAAAACGACCGGATCAAAGATAAAAGAGTGGTATTGGTCTACACCTCTCAAGAAAAGAATGCCGAGCGGTCATGAAGTGTAATGCTCACACTGACCGAATGATATCTACAAGATTTCGCACTCGAGCACGCAAAACAACAATTATACAATAATATGCCCAACAAACGCAGCAGAAGCGTAGCAGAAAGTCTCAACAAAGTAGTTAAAGAGACGACATTGTCATCCTACTTGGCGATTCCCAACTTAGCGAAGATAACACCGGCAGTGAGGATACAAAACGAGGGCACGGAAAGGTCAACATGAAACTGAAAATGGTAAATGATACAAAATTCCGCCAAAAAAAGTCTACACATTAAACCTAGAAGACCCTACCATTAGTTCCCGTTTCACTAAAGCGATCAAAGACTCATGTCGTGAAAGAAAAATCGCTGATAGACGGACACACAACAAAAACATTTTAGTCAAAGCCACAGAGCAACATATAGGATGCAGAACCATGCCAAAGAAGCCAAGGATATCAGAAAACAACCCGGAATCTCATAAAGGTTGGTGCAGAAAAACTAACGCGAAAACACAATAGTTCTCTAGGCTGGACTGATTGGTGAAGAAAAGTACCAGAACGGATAAAAGGCCATGGAGCAAACAAATTGCAATGAAAGTGCAAGCTGCAGTTGACACACATCGTAACCGTGAGCTCTTCCAATCAGTACTGAAGGTAAAGGACCAGCGAAATGACTACATCAAAAAAGGAACAAATTAAGATATGGAAAGTTTATTATAAAAAAACATCTTTACAGCTCCTAGTCGAGCTGCAGCAAATATAAGCGAACCTTAAGGACTACAGAGACTGATAAGGACTACAGAGACAAGCCCTTCTCCATATACTGTCGATTAATATTGTGGCGACAGAAGTTGCCACAATATTAATGTAGAGGTAAAAGATATACATACGGTCACATAAGGATATCAAAGTGTAGTGCTATGGTAACCGATCGAGTGAACTATATACCAACGGTGTATACCTTCGAGAGGAACTGCGTCACTGTGATACCAGCCAGAGATGAATGGAGTGGCAGAATACCAGGTAATAGAAACCATATCCATTTCTATACAAATGGTTCGAAGCTTGATGAAAAGGTTGGTTTCAGAGTACACTGTGAAGAACTTAGTTTGGATATAGCTCGCAGACTACCAGATACCTGCAGTGTCTATCAATCCGAAATTGGCAATATGGGAAGTCGCCAAGTGGCTGAGTCGCAACAAAGTAACCAACACTGGCGTTGTCATTTACAATTTTCTGGAGGCCACATCCCTAAATTCACAAACAGCCCTCGACTGCCGCAGATCTCTTTGTATATCAAACGATGAGGGTCATTTCATCCCGTGGTAATACTAGCGACCTAAACTGATCTATGTGAGCTGACAAAAAAAAAACCGCTGCCACCCTAACCTAATCCTATGTATCTGCCCACAACACCTGGAGGATTCTCAATTTGATACCACATGCCCGAACATTCCGAAAGTGGCGGTTGAAATTGTGTTCATAAAGGCCCAACATGTCGCCTGGTTCTGACAAACATACCCCTTGAGTTGCTGAGTGCATATCGCATGTTGGGCTAGCGAATGCCTGCCGTCTCAACTTAATGAAGAAATAGTCACTCTACTCCCAAAGAAAGAAAATCTATCCTTGTGCATGAATTGGATATGGATTACATTGCTAAGTATAGCTTACAATGTAGTCATAAACACATTCAATAAAACACTATCAGACACCAAGTCTAAGAAACGAGCATGCCAACTTCAGGGCGCGGCGATCTTGCATTCACTAAGTCAACAAGCTGCTGGAACGGTCTGTCGAATGTCGCTTACCTCCCTATCTATGCTTTATAGACTTTAAGGAAAATCATTCGACAATATAAGTCACAATGTTATCTCAAAATTGTTAGAATGCAAGGGAGTTACAAAAAAATTATACGCATGATCGACATTAAAGAACTGCAGGTCCTTCGAGCATTTCAAGAACGAAGCTCAATGGACGGCCCCATAATCACACGTACATTACTCGGCCCTAGAATCACACATACATCACTCGACTGGAACCCGCAGGAAATTCGCCCAAGAGGCAGAACGACAACTACTTGGAGACTACTGGTGGATGCAGAACGGCAACTACTTGGGGACGACTGGTGGATGCAGAACGACAAATACGTGTAGACGACTGCAGGATGTAGAAGCCCAAGTAGCAGACTACACATGGAGAAGCTACAGATCAAATCAAATGAAAAGAATTTTGTTACGGCCCTATGTTCCTCCTAGTAAATATGCGAAATATATCGAGATTGTATTCTATATGTGGTGCCCTTTTGAAATTCCAGGACGAATGCGTTTTGTACGGTAGCTGATTTTAATGCTAGAGTCTTTAGCTCGTTCCACGATTTCTTACACACAACTGCTTCGACATCCAGCTGTCTATGAAACATGAGGCTAGGTCGTTCCCTTCTTCGTCTTCCTTGTGGGTTCCAGTCGTTAGCATTCCGGTTTATGTCGCCAATCCAGCGCCAGGTTACGGAGATTTATTTCCGCACCTATTAGGCTACAGTCTGCAGCCCTAGTTTAGTTATTGTGTTTGGCCAAAACATAGTATTTTGCCTAGGCACCACTCTATCTGTGCAGCGATGTGATTCCGCCAGTATCCTTTTCTCCTTGCGTGTCTTTGCAGAGTTTAAATTTTTCTTATATTGTTTCCTGTTTGTAATAGATTAGGACTTATTTTACGGCTGTACTTGGGGATTCCTTTGAAGTGCAGCCATCAGATGTCGACTGCGAGACTATAACCGAATATAGAATTCTTTGGGCTAGCAACAGCTTTAAGGCTTTTAAGTCGCTAGTACCAGACAATACCTAGGTTCATTCATAACCTTCTGACTAAGAGACGCAATACAGCTAGCGTAGTGGCAACTAACATCCACAGATTTGTCAGCAGGGAAGCCACCCGAAGGGGTGTTCTGTCTCCTCTGCTATGGAATCTATTCATGAAAAATATTTTGCTTTCTCTGGAGATGATGGGTGTCAGAGTTGTTGCCTATGTTCATGAAGTGGCGATAGCTGGATGTTTCCAAGTTCTCTTCATCCTACAACAGGCCCTTCATACAACTGCAAGATGGGCTTCGGATAATGGTCTTGGTGTTAACCCGACCAAGACGGAACCTGTTCTTTTCAGTAGGTGATATAAAGAACCAACAGTTGCACTTGCTTCCTTGGGGGTATTAAAATTCCCTTTCTCTGAAAGCCCAAAATAGCTAGACAAGAAGTTGAAATTCAAATCCAATACTCTGGAAAGAGCTAAGAACGCAGTGTTTGCGCTATATATCTGTAAAAGTGCAGTAGGAAAAAGCTGGGGTCTGAGCCGCTTGTGGTTTATTGAATGTCTACTGCATAATGCTGTATGGCGCTGTCGTCGGCTAGACGGCTCTACAGAAATCCACCTTCTGCCGCTAGACATTATAGCAATGCAATGTGCAGCAGACTTGGGGAACTGTCTCAATGGTCAGGAAATGGCTGTGGACATAGTGTCATTCTAGACACAATGCCTGACCTTCCGGGCATTGTTGATTACACTATGACTAACCGACTCTTTGACAACAAATATCTTACTCGTATACCTGATACATCAGAATTGGAATGGTTGTATCCCAGGACATAGGAGATTTGTTAACATATATACAGGCGGTTCCAAACTCAACAACCAAATTAGCTTTGGTGTACTTTCTAAGGAACTTCAGCTATCCATTGCAAAATTACTGCCTGATCACTGTATTGTTTACCAGTCAGAAATCTTAGCTAATAGAGAGGTAACAGAATGGATGAGAATTAATGTTTTGACTCAACATTTTCTCTCATAGTCAGGCTGGAAACTATATTCCTGAATTCAAAAACTGCCCACGACTGTCGCAGATCTCTTAACGAGATGGCTGAACAGCACAATATTCACCTTATATGGGTACCGGGCCACAGGGACATACCAGGGAACAGCAAAGCAGGCAAACTTGCAAAGACAAGAAACTACCTTAGACGCTCCAGGGGAACTGGAATATGTGGGCATGACCACTAGCGACCTGCAAGCTCTACTTGATGAATATTGCCCTTTAGATTTAGGTTAGGTTTAGGTTGTGGTGGCAGCCATTTCTTTTGTCAGCTCACATAGGCCAGTTTAGGTCCCTAGTGTTACCACGGGCTGAAATGCCCCTCTTCGAAACCAACCTTTTAGATATACAAATTTATCGATAGTACGAATGTCGGCAGCAAGTTCTCAATGCTCTCCACTTCTTCCTCATCTCCACAGCTTCTGCAGAAGTCATTCCAGTCAATACCCAATCTTTTGGCGTATTCGCCGATGAAGCAGTGTCCGGTCAGAACTGATACTACCGTAGACAATCTTTTCCTCTCTTGTGCGAGGAGATATTTTGACCTTCTCAGGTCATACTTTGGCCAGATATGTCCAGCTACCCCACAGGTGCCGATTTGTGTCCATCTTTCGTTGGACTGCCTGATTGCCTCTTCCCTAAGCCACAGCTTGCACGTGTATAGTGGCTCACCAATATATGCATATTCTTCGAGAATTTGTGATTCCCCAGGATATCCCTATGACCAGGCAACCATATGAGGTGTATTAAACTTGAACTGCTCAGCCATCTCGTTAAGAGATCTGCGGCAGTCGAGGGCTGTTTGTGAATTTTGTGATGTGGCCTCCAGATAATTGATGACAGCCTGGCTGTCCGAGTAAATGACAACGCCAGTGTTGGTTACTATGTTGCGACTCAGCTACTTGGCGACTTCCCATATTGCCATTATTCTGGTAGTCTGTGAGCTATATCCAAACTAAGTACTTCACAGTGTACTCCGAAGCCAACCTTTTCATCAAACTTCGAACCATCCGTATAGAAGTGGAAATGGTTTCTATTACCTGGTATACAGCCAACCCATTTAAATTGCTCTTACGGCCAAAAATGACAAGTGGTCACTAGTCAGGAACTGCCTACATTCCAGACTGATGTGGCCCTGCCTAAATTCCAAACTCACTAAAGCACTGCTGTCGTTATCCAGACCGGACGTCTCATTTCTCCAGTCTGTCTTGACGGGGCATTGCCTTAGTGGACGTCACGCAAAGAAATAGACTTTTACAGAAATTTTGGAGACGAAATGGAGGATTATTCAATAAAACATACAATATTAACAAAAAATAATACAAATACCCTTTTCTCGGGACAAGGACTACTCCTATTATAAATTTTCCAGGTCATATGCAATCTCTAACTCTCCAGTAGCTACAATTCTCTCCAGTAGCTACAAAACTTTTGGAATGGTGACTCCTAAATGCCAAAGGCCCCTGAGTTGCGGCTCATTATTCCATACCAAAAATCAGGCCCTGGTTGCTGAAGCAGCAACAGGGTAACTAACAACATGGACTTTATCCAATAGCCGTGCAGTAAGTAGTACGAGCACCTTCTCCACCATCAGCAGCAGCATCAGCATCATAATCATCATTGTCGTCGTCACCTCCGCATTTACCGCATCCTCCGTCGCCGGCACAGTCATCGCCGCCATCACCCATCGTCATCCTCGTCATCATCTGTATAATTTAATAGTATTTTACGAACAGTTCATATGTTCCGTTGTTCAGTTCAGTTGTTGAGTGTATTGTACTCAGTGGTTTTCTTTTCATTTTCGCTTTTCCATTTTCTTTTTCTTATTTTTAGCTATGAGTTGTTTTCTTCTATGGAATAGAGTGCGTGGTGTTCTGCTGCTTTTCCGATTCCCCTCATCCCTCCATTGGGAGTCGGTCTATCCAACTTCTAGTCTATCCAATGCAACAGAACATAACTAATAAACACTTGAATCGGCGAGGAAGGGCGGTGGGGGATAGGGTATCCCAGGCGGGATAAAGTTGGCGAAGCGAAAAAAAGTTGTGAGATTTAATTTTACTAATTAAATCGTACTTTGTCTTTGTTACTTCATACTTCAGCAGTGATTAATTTCATCAAATTCGTTAGCACATATACAAATATTTAAGAAGATGACTTGAAGGAGCTGCTCGAAGCTGTTGTTAGCCCCTGCGACTCGCCCCCTACCCCTCGGGGACCACTTAACCAAGACCACCGCCTACTGCAGAACCCACTTAACCACCTACACACACAACCGCCAACCCACGACTATTGTATTGAATAATTTATAGGAAAACTTTGTTGCAAAGCATTTCTTAACGGTTGCAAAGATGGAACTCTGTTTTTTGTCACTTCGACTGGGCGAAGTTCTTTAGGCTTCCATTTAAGTTTAATGCAGCATCTTCAAAACAAACATAGGGATGGAGGAGTGTAGGGAACTAGGCATCTGATTTGGTGTTGCTGTCTTTAATATAATATAGATTTCGCTGAGTAAAGTGAGGTTTAGTTAATAATAAAAAATAGTATACCCTTAATTCAAATAGGCATTTAAACCCTATGTAGTGTGAGGGTAGAAATTCAACACATTGAAATTTGTCCAGATCCCGCCAAAAAAAGAGCAGTTAAAAATGTGGAAAAGTGATCCAGAAGTTGTTGGATTCTTTTGCATGAATTTAACAAACGGTTGTCGGTCTAGACAGACCACATACCAAATTTGAAGTCAATCCGTTACTCCTCCTACCATTAGTAATCGTGCGCTCCAGCCTGATAGACAGATGGACAATGGATTTCCGCCGAACATATTTAGAGACATAGGTCACTCCTTCGATGTGTTTCACTTTCGGCCCGTAGAAAATGATATATACCTTTCTCCACTAATGTAAGGGTATAAAAATTGAATTTAAGCGAAAGGAAATATTGCTCACTTTCTTCAAGCGTGACATAACTAAAAATTAAAAAAAATCTCGACGATTATCTTTAAGACTATGTAAACAGAAAAGTATATAAGGCGTTTAAAAGCGCAGGAATGATCCGAAGTATAGTTGTTTGCTTATAAACATAAAGTCGCTGGGATTAATTTATGGACATTTGCAAAATTCGCATTTTTGTAAGGCAATCTCGTAAATTTTAATTTTTAGTTATTTCACTCACTTCTGAAGTATTCAGTATCTTGGTGTCTGCTCTAAAATATCTAGAAGTCATAAAAACAACCCTTTTTTAAGCAACTTAGCTGAAACTTTGTAGCATGTCTACTATTCTGACAATTGGCTCATATTTTGTTATGTTCCCCTTATACATAGATGTCGCAACCATATATTTTTATTAAACCCATAAATACCACATTTTTTACGCAACATAGATGTGTATTCTATTCTCATAAGAATTCATCACAGTAAACATTTTACAAATCGATTCATATTTTGTTATAGTCTCCCCTACCTCGCTACCAAATATGTTTATTTAACTCATAAAGCAATTTATATGAAACATTTTCTATGCAATTTAGATGAAACTTTGTAGTTTGAATTCTCTTTTGAAAATAATTCGTCACAATAGAAATTATCCAAATCAGTTTATATTTTGTTATCGATGTCACCCTAAATAATGCTAATATAGCCGCATTTTCCAGATGATTAAGAAAATTTTCTCGGTTTGTGCTTCAAAAAATTACAATATCGGTACATGTTCTGATATAACTTTCATACGGAGGTCGCTCATGAATGCACATACCTAAGCCGTAATGCAAATATTTTTGAAAATACCTCTTCACAATAAAAAATTAACAACATCGACATCCATGTTTTTATATAGTCGACATAAAGATTTATTTTGCAGTTTGTACTTTTTATAACCTCACTTTAGTGATACGAGGGTATATATCATTTGCTACGGACCAAAAGTGTAACACATCGAAGGAGTGACCTAAGTTCGGCGGATATTCGTATTCGTGTTGGGTCTTTTTAAGTCGACTGGGCAATGTCCGTCCGTCCGTCTGTCTCTCTGTTGGCTGGTGAGCACGATAACTCTCGAAAGAAGTAACCGATTGACTTTAAATTTTGTATGCCGTAATATTTTGTTCTATCTCCGGCTAAGTTCGAAGATGGGTCATATTGGTCCACTCCTTCTAGTACCTTAAAATTTAGTGAAATTTTGAGTCTTTAACAACTTTTATACCACTTATACGAATCTTCTGAAATTCCACACATAGTATTATTTTAACAGTCGCAATCACCCCGAGAAAAATGGGCGCAGTTGCCACTCCCCTTTTGGTACATTCCACACAAAAGTACCATTGTGTTGGAAAAGTTTACAGCTTATAACTTTAATACTAAGCCTAAAAATACTTAAAATGTTGTACAGTGTAATGCTTTTATAGTACCTAAAGTCTGTATAAAAATTGGCCTTATTATCACGCCCCTTTTGGTACCTCCCACACAAACGTACCATTTTAATAGCTTATATCGTGAACATTTTTGCGCAGTGTATAGTTTTTATACCCTCCACCATTGGATGGGGGTATATTCATTTTGTCGCTCCGTTTGTAACACCTCTAAATATTGATCGGAGACCCCATAAAGTATATACAGTATAACCTCTCTAATCCGGACAGATATAGTTTCGACCTTTGTCCGGATTACTGAATTGTCCGGACTACAGTACAAAACTCGAAAGTGGGTCATATTTTCATATTTAATTAAGAAACGCGTTTCTTAAAAAGAAAAAGATAAATAATAAATGCAATCGACTCTTTTACACTTATCGTTTTGCAGTTTTTTAGATCTGTTTTAAATTCTTTTAGAAATATTATTACTTTCTCAACCTATAAAATAGCACTTGAAAGGGTTCGGCTGCTTTCTTATTTGTCTACAAAAAATAGTGAATTTCTTCAAGACTACAATGGAGTCTATGTCCTTTTCAATATTTTCGTTTGACATAACTGACGGAACTATAACATCATCAGTGGTGAACAAGAAATGAAAGATTTGTATGGTCCCATTTTCTTTCTGTGTAATCCTCCGTATGGATTTCATTTTCTTGTGATGGAGCCTTACCCAATAACTGAAGTGCAATCAGCGGCTTCTTAGCATTTATCAGAAATTTCTTCAATCTTCACAAACGGAAGTCGATATCCAGCCTTTTTTGGTAGACTTATATACAAAAGGAAGTTAAAATTGTTTAAACGCTCATGGATTTTCATGCTTACCTATTAAAAGGAAAGGCAACGTATGAGATCCAAGCTCGTTAGCATGAAGGAAAATCTATCTGCTGACATTTTTCTGCCTGGAGCTGAATTAAAAACGTTGTTGTTGGAAGAGCCCTCAAAAATAGAGCAGAGTCAAGTTCCACTTCCTCGACGGTTTTCAAAAATAATACAGCAGATCACTTTATAATTTTTCGCCTCATATTTCCAAGCACCAATTTCATTACAAATTTTGAACTTTAGCAACCACCGGTTACTTTGAAAAAATTATCATTTCCCAGAACCACTACATTATTATTTTTTTTTTGGCTAAAGGTATAATAACGATAAAAAACTTAAAAACAAACACAAAAACATATTGATGTCCGGACTACAGAGGTAAAATTTCGAAATTGTCCGGATCATTCAGCTGTCCGGATTACTGGATAGTTCGGACTATCGAGTGTCCGGATTAGAGAGGTTATACTATTCTTAATCGTCGTAAAACTCTAAGACGATTTAGCCATGTCCGTCTGTCCGTCCGTCCGTCCATCCGTCCGTCCGTCCGTCCATCCGTCCGTCCGTCCGTCCGTGGTAATCACGCTACAGTCCGCAATAATAGATCTAGGTTGATCAAATTTGGTACAAATACTTCTTATAGTTGCAGGTTGTTTGGGATTGCAAATGGGCCATATCGTTCCATATTTACATATAGCTCCCATATATAGCATCTTACTTGTTGTGATTCCTACTGTTCTCATCTACTATATTTTTTGTGTTTTCGGTGTTATTTTCTTTAGGTTTGAGTTATTTTGTGAGGTCACATGCTATCCATGGTGGAGGGTATATAAGATTCGGCATGGCCGAACTTAACGCTTTTACTTGTTAAAATTCCTACAGTCCTGTTCAAAATGGGAGTGTGACAAAACCCTTTTTAGTACCTCCCATACAAAAAGAGCCAAGACATGCCAAAATTATCCGTCTGTCCGTCTGTCTGTCTCTCTGCTGGCTGTTGCGCACGATAACTGCCGAAAGGAGTAACCGATTGACTTTCAATTTGGTATGCAGTAATATTTTTCTCCATCTCCGGCTAAGTTCGAAGATGGGCCATATTGGTTCACTCCTTCTAGTACCTCCCCCACAAAGGGTTAACTTTTATTGAAATATTTATTCATTAATACATTCTATACTACTTACTCAAATCTTCTGAAATTTCACATATAGCATTAGTTTCTAACTCGCTAACACATCAAGAAAAATGGGCGAAGTGGCCACTCCCACATATATGGACCATACCAAAAGCTATCGGCTTATAACTTTAATACCAGTTATACAAATACTTGAAATTTTGTACATTACAATGATTTTATAGTAACTAGAGACCAGAGAAAAATGGGCGTTATTGGCACGACCCTTTTGGTACCTCCCACACAAATGGAACTTTTTGAACCAAAAATTAGTACTTGAAATTGTTTACAGCGTAATGCTTTTATAGTTCCTAGAGTCTAGAAAAAAGCGGCCGATATTGGCACGCCCTATTTGGTACCTCCCACACAAATGAACCATTTAACACCAAAAGTTAACAGCTAATAACTTTAATGCCAGGGCATATAAAAACTTGACATTTTGTACGGTGTAATGCTTATATAGTATATAGAGTCCAGAGAAAAGTGACCGTTATTGGCACGCTCCTTTTGGGTCGTATCAAATGATATATACCCTCCTCTCCAAGGTGAGGTGATAAAAATTTACGAATATTTTTTGGTACTCAAGGTGAGGGGATTCATAAGTGGGTTTACCCTACTGAACTTTCTTACTTGTTATTAATAACAATGTGCAACAGTGGAAAAAATACACGGACTTGACAGTATGTGTTCGATTATACTACAATAGCGTAGTATAACCCTATACATACATGGTATGGCGTAATTGGTGACCAATTTTTTATGGGCCTCCAAAGTTTCTCAAAATCAGTGGGTCCCTCGAAAAAGGTGTCATCAGTTTTTGTCCAACAACTAATTCAGACTTCGTGATAACGCTTAACTATATTTGGCAATAATGTAGCTAAGAATATGCTGAACAATGTTCCTTAACATTTTTTCCGGTACTTTTTTTTTGAAAAAGTGAAGGAAAAATTATGTGTTTCACTTTTCTCAGCTTAACTTTCAGGGACTCGTAATTATCCCCTCACCTTAGAGAGGAGGGTATATATCATTTGCTACGAGCCAAAAGTGTAACACATCGAAGGAGTGACCTAAAAACCTAAGTATGTTCGGCGGAAATTCGTTTTGAGTCATTTTAAGTCATTTGAGCAATATCCGTCCGTCCGTCTGTCTGTCTGTCTGTGTGTCAGTCTGCTGGCTGCTGGCTGGTGCGCACGATAACTCTCAAAAGGAGTTACCGATTGACTTCAAATTTGGTTTGCGGTAATATTCTTCTCTATGTCCGGCTAAGTTCGAAGATGGGCCATAATTGTCCACTCCTTCTAGTACCTCCCCACAAAGGGTTAACATTTACTGAAATATTGATTATTTAATAACTTCTATACTACTTATTTGAATCCTGTGAAATTCTACACATAGTGTTAGTTTATTAGTCACTATTACCTCGAGAAAAATGGGCGAAGTTGCCACGCACCTTTTGGTACCTCCCACACAAATGGACAATTTTGAACCAAAAGTTAAAAGATTATAACTTTATTACCAGTGCATACAAAGACTTGAAATTTTGTACAGTTTAATGGTTTAATAGTACCTAAAATACAGTGAAAAATGGGCATTATTGCCACGCTCCTTTTGGTACCTCGCACACAAATGGACCATTTTGTACCATTTTTACCAGCATATAATTTTAATAGCAGTGCATACAAATACTTGCAATTTTGTACAGTGTAATGCTTTTATAATACCTAGAGTCCAGAGAAAAATTGGCGTTATTGGCACGCCCTTTTTGGTACCTCCCATACAAATGGACCGTTTTGTACCAAAAGTTAACAGTTTCGTACAGTGTAATGCTTTTATAGTGTCTTGGCACGCCCCTTTTGGTACCTCCCACACAAATGGACCACTTATATACTTTAAAGTTATTAGTGGCAATTTATATTGATAATAATTTAATTAAAACAAAAAAAAAATAATAAATTTACAAATATTTTTTGGGACTCAAGGTGAGGAGATTCATAGGTCGGTTTACCCGACTGAACTTGTTACTTGGTGAAATGTTCTTTAGTAAATTCGACTTCCTGAATACGAACCTGCAGTCGAATTTTGCTACCGTTTTCATGTTACGGGGTAGGGGTTGCAAACCTGACACCACTTAGAAATACCCAAAATAATTGTGAAAAGAAGAAAGTAAAACATTTTTTGTGTGTATTGTTTGTCGTGTATTCACCACATGTGTAACAAAAATGCTCGGGATGATTTACACAGATTCTGTGGCTAAATGACATTTTTGAAAATTAGCTCTCAATATCTTACAGTATTAGTAAAAAGAAGATGAGATTATTTTACTGCAATTCTTTATCTATATATATAAAAATGAAACGGTCCATCTGTGTAATGACATCACGTCAGAACGGCTGGAGCGATTTGGCTCAATTTTTTTTCAGTTCTTCGTATTTGCCTGGAGAAGGTTGTTACGAAAGAAAATTTTGGGAAAACCCTCCGGAAAAGTCGGAAAATTGGGAAAATCGAAAATTGCTATTTCTTGCGAGATTCCTACTGTTCCTAGCTACTGCTATTTCTTGCGAGATTCCTACTGTTCCTATCTACTGCTCTCTTTTTCAATCCAAATTTTTTTATTAATTTTCTATTAAACAAAAAAGTTTTCTATTAAACATATGTACGAGTATGTGCTATTTTTCTTGGTGCAATTCATTCGAGTTTTGCGTATTGTTACACTGATTTCGCGTATCACATCGGCAAACGGTACAAGCATTACGATCAATTAAAATTCAACGCGATATTTATCAATTCGAACATTTTTTCAGATAATAAGTTTGAGTATAAGAGGTAAGGTTATCTTATTGGATCGCGGGCATTGCAAAATCATAATTTCGGATGAATGCACGATGGCGCATAAACGAGCTCTGGAGGCAATTGACCGAACGATGAAGGATTTACGACGTGATTTGAGACAATTTGGTGAGTCTGATATTGCTCTCCGGAGATTTTCGTCAAACGCTTCCCGTCATCCCGAAATCTACTGCCGATGAAATGAATGCATGCCTGAAATAGTGGTCTTTGTGGCTGCATGTCAAGAAGTTATGTCAAGAAGTTGAAATTGACCACGAACATGAGAGTCGCGTTGCAGAACGACTCATCGGCTCTTGAATTCTCGAAACAACTGTTGGCGATTGGCAATGGCCAAATTACTGTTGATGTTTCCACTGCATTGATATTGTTCCCGGCAAATTTTTGCGAGTTCACATCGTCGAACGAGGAACTCATCACCAAAGTGTTTCCAAATCTCGATTAGATTAGTGAATGGGCAATATTAGCAGCGAAGAATAAGGACGTCGATAGCATGAATTTTATTATTCAAAGTAAAATCGAACTCGCTTGATGTGCCAGGAGCTCCGCCGCATAATTTACAGCTGAAGGTGGAATCGATCATAATCATGTTGCGGAATCTGAATCATCCGAAATTGTGCATAGTTCGCGGTTGTCCATTATGAAACTGATGGACAATGTGATTCAGGCGACGATCATCAAGGGAAAATTCAAAGGAGAGGAAGTCCTTATCCCACGAATTCCGATTATTCCAACTGATCTTTCATTCCAATTCAAGCGGATTCAGTTCCCTGTACGATTGGCTTTTGCGATGACAATCAATAAATCTCAAAACCAATCGTAGGAAGTCTGTGGAATTAATCTCGAATTTCCCTGTTTTCGCACGGTCATCTGTACGTTGCCTGTCTTCTGTCTTCGTTGTTTGTTGTTTATCATCTGATTCGATTTATCTCTACTGATTTCGATTCCTTTTAAACAAATCGGATTAAAATTTTAACTATCTGTGTTTTATTATCACTCTGGAGTTTATCTGAAGGCGTTAAATTGGGGCGAGGCGAAGTTCGCCGGGTCCGCTAGTCATAAATATAAAAGAGAGATCAGAAAATGAACACTACCTGTAACAGAGAAGAAAATCATGTAAACATACGTTTGTTACGTGTATATCAGAAAAGCATATGCACTTTATAAATACACAGTAGGGTAAATTGGATATTTCTGTAACTCAAAAACTAGAGCTGCTAGCGAAAAATGGTATTCAGTTTTGAAATCCGCGTTACAAGTACAACTAAAATCAGCTGCAAAACTCAAGGCACCAAAAAATTATTTCTTTTTTGTAGACCTGTGTTATATATCCCCTCAGCACGTAATTCGGCAGAAAGAGGTTTCATATCACATAAATGAACACTGCCTACTTTGGGGAAAATCGGTTCAGATTTAGATATCGCCCCCATATATATTTTACTCCCGATTTGACATGTAAGCGCTGTAGATACAGTATTTTATATGCGATAAGTGCGAAATTCGGCAGGAAGAGGTTTATTATTACATAAATTAACATTGCCAAATTTGGGGAAAATCGGTTCAGATTTATATATAACCCCATATATATGTTACTACCGATTTGGTATCAAAGCTTTATAGAAGTTGCACTTTACTTCCGATCATTACAAAATGTGACAGAAAGAAGTTTCTTAATTTAGTAACGAATACTGCTTAATTTCCACATATCCACATACACATTTTCCTGCCTATTTACTATTTAAGCGCTATTAAAACTGTCCGATCTATATATAATTTAGCAGAAATAAGGTTTTTGACTGAAGTTGATGAAAACCTGTTTAGATTATTTGTTCCTTTCGATTCTTGATCTATGAAAGAATACTGCTGATTTTAAGGTTATAGTTTCAAATCTAGTTTATTATGATCAACATCTTCAATTCCTCCTTGGAATAAGACTTGATGAGGAGGTGGAGCTAAGTACTTTGTTAAGTAAAACGAAACCAATTATTCCAAATTATTATCGCAATGCGCCTTTTCGCATTGTAAGGGTGAAGTATTATTAGTCCGTCCTACCCAACTTTTAGTCTTTCCCTACTGGTTTAATATACTATGTGTATTATAAAAACATTACACTCTACATAGTTTAAAGTGTTTGTATGTGCAGGAAGCGAAGTTATAAGCCGTTAACTTTTTGTCCAAAAGGGTTCATTAGTATGCGAGGTAACAAAAAGGGGAGTGGAAACTTCGCCCATTTTTCTCAAGATGATAGCGACTATGAAAATAATACTATGTGTGGAATTGTGAAATATTCTGAATAGTAGTATATCAGTTATAAGATAATCAATATTTTACAAAATGTTGACCCTTCGTGGGGGAGGTACTCGAAGGAGTGGACCAACATAGTCCATCTTTGAACTAAGTCTGAGATAGATAAAACCATTGACATACCAAATTTGAAGTCAATCAGTTAATTCGGAATGGAGGTATCGATATGTATTGCGATTCCGAAACGTAGGGACACATAACTTTTGTTTGACTGATATAACTTTTCCCGGTAGTCAGAACCCCCGCACTGTGTTATCACGCCCCAAACTATTATTATATATATTGTTTTAAAACAAAGTAGATTTCATTTTGGTAATGAACAGAAAGTAAGCTCAGAATGACTCATATAAATTAAATTTCAAAATGTTATTTCTGTAAAGCGTTTCATGATGTATGTATGATCTCTATGTGTGGAATAACCACTTTCAGTCATGTAAAAAATGGACATTCACATGGACGACTATGCAAAACCCAAAGTGAAATGATTTTATTTATATTGTCATTTGTTGTTTCATGGAAACTGCATCCGTATGCAATATTATACAGAAAATCTAAAGGAATCAAGTGAAAAAACCACATGTCATAGCAAAAAACACACACACACCGCTTCATAGACAGACAAAAAACATTTGCATTGACACATTCAAATGAATAAAAGATGATGATGATGACTGTGATGAGTCGGAGAATGTCATCACAAACACGACCACGAACGCCAGCATTGCCAGCCAGTCAGCCATTCAGCATCATCATCATTATCATTATGACCACTATCAGGAAAGACAAAACTTTCCGGAGTCTCCAAACATGTCCATACTTTTACCGAACGAGAGACACACGTGTAAATGCTTGAACATGTTTGTAGGTGTGTGTGTGTGAGTGTTTTCCTTTTTCCTTTTTCCTTTACATAGTTTTTTTTTGTTTTTACATTGTGGGGGATTTTTTGTCTTATTCTTTCTTTATTTACATACCTGTTGCAGTGAAGGCATTGTTTTGAATAAAAATACAATTTCCACACTTTTTTCCTGTTCCCAGTATTCCAAAGAGACACACACACGCGCTCACTCACACAGGCAGCCAGGCAGACAGACGCTGTGTTTGCTGAAACTCTACTCCACTTCGCTTCGCTTTGCTCCGTTTGTTTTACTCTGACGTTGAGCTGATGCTGCTGCTGTCGCTGCTCTGTTCTCTGTATTCTTGTTGTTGAAGCCAAAATCTATACGGTGGCTTCCCTGTTTGTTTGTATTGCTGGTGTTGTTGTTGTTGTTGTTTTACACAAGGTGTCAATGGAGGAGTTGTACACCGCCACAATACAATGACACTTACACACGTTAATAAAACAACTACGACGACTACGATTGCGATTGCACACGGCACAATGTTAACAACGAACCGACGAAAGGAAAACACGAACCGGCTTTTTGTCGTTTCACACGAAGAAAAAACCCGACAAACACAAATGCCAACAACTAACCGGAATTTAAAGCGATGTTAACGGCTACGAAGAGATTGTTTTGTTTTCTATTTGTTTTTTTGTTTTTTGCTTGGCTGTTGTTAACTCTCTCCAACTCAGCAAAACAGAGTCGTCACAGTGTGTAGCAGAGAGTGGCAGATAGAGAGAGAGAGAGTAGTTAGTTACACACAAAACCACGTTGTATAGATTACAGGAAAACAGCTGTTCTTTACTTGGCAATAATTTTAAACTCTTCTGCAGAGAGACAGAAAGAGAAATGATGAATGACTAGTGTATGTGTGTGTGTTGCAGAGTATAGCTATTGTTTAGCAGACCTTCTTGAGTAACACTCTCTCAGCAACACTTTGTTTTTGTTTTGTGAGTGACGACTGCAGTCTCAACACACAACTTCCGCTTCCGCAGTTTGTCGGGAGGAAAAAAGCTGACAAAAACAATAAAAAAACAACAGACGCCACGTTAAGGAGGACACAAGGACAGCTGTGTCGCAGAGACCAATATACTCAAATCTACGTTTCTGTGCGCTACTATAAGTTCAAGTTGGCCTCGTTTAACAACAAGTCGTGCAACATGTTGTAGTTGCCAGCACAAATATGAGGTATGAGAGTGAGAGCGAGCTTCTGCAACCGGTCTAGTTTTGAAGCGACGACGTTGGCTTTGGGGAGTAGTTAGCACAGTTGTTACCACTCTGTTGATAGTTTTTGTGTTGTAGCAGCAAATGTCTCGTTTAGATGTGCTTTAGTGGTTTCATCATTGAGGAACATTTATTATTTATTTATGTACACGTCGTCTTCGCCGTCGTCGTCGTTATCCTTTACGACCCCTCTGCTCCTCTGTTGCTTTAACAGGATTCGGGTGAGAATTTTCCGTTTTTTGCCTGACGGGTGAGCTGTGATGCGGTTGGTTGGAGTATTTTTTCGCTGCTTGCCTCCTCGCTTGAATGATGCAAATTTTATGCCTTGTTTTGATATCTTGCCACACACAATAATTTTGATTTTTCGCACATAATACGACGAAATGCTCGTTCGTGTTGCTGCAAGTAAAGTAAAGCCAAAGAGCAGAGCATGAATGATTTTGTTCTGTACTGAGTGAGTGAGTGAAGTGGAAAGAAAAAAAATCAACAAAAAAAAATGAGAAAAAAAGAAATTTGCTATATTAAAAAATCATGAATATTTTTTCCATTGTGTTGCAGAAAGGTTAATAAATATCAATAAGCTGCGCTGCTATCTTCTTTCTTCGCCAATTTTCGTGGGTGGCAGATTTTACATTCATGAATGAATTGTTGATTTCATTTTGATTTTCGGAGTTTTCTCATTTTCCCTCAATAAATTCATACATTTTTAGGAGGTGATTAAATTGCAGACAATAAACGGGTACTGAATATGATAATGAAATAGGAAAACATTTCAAGGAAAGGAGATAAGGTGTTTAGCTGAGAATTCGTTTATGGTATGGTTTGAGGAAGTTGTAATAAGATTTTCTAATAGGATTTATGTTTGCTGTTTAAGAGTCTAAATTGTAGATTAATTAAAGTGGGGTCAGAATTTTTAATATTAACCTATGAATTGTATTTTTGCCCAAAAAAAAACATGAAAATTTGCTAAATGGTAAAATTAGATATCTCTATTATCTATGTAAGAAAAATCCCCAAAATTGTATGGGGATTTGAAATTTAAATTGTAAAATTTTTGGACTTTACGAAATTTGCTTTGAACTTGCTCGTGAATGGCTGAGCATATTTTTATACAGTTTACGTAGTTTGAAAGAGAACATAAGGACCATTGTTATGTTGAATTTTGTAGAAAAATATTATACATTTTTTTTTTATTTAAAAATAATGCTCCACCTTAGATTTTTTAAACCTACACCGAATATGATATACACCAGACTCACACAAATCCAAAACAGTAATTGGATTTTGGGGTATTAAATATTTGCAAAAGGTATGGGCGATATACTAAGGCAATTTTTCTGTTTCTGCACATATTTGTTTTAAAATATCTTTGTATTTAAATTTACGTATTAAAATAGGGTCTGCAATTTTTAATATTACTGAGGCAGGTCAGACACTTTTCTTTTTGACACTTTAATTTTGTTTCTTGACACTTGAATATCCTGGAAAAGTATTTATTCAGTTCCCTAAATTTGTTGGTACTAAAGGCTCAAACTATTATTCGCTTTCGCAAAAATGCATATTTCACTATTCGCTTTCGCAAGAAATATATTTCAATATTCGCATTCGCTTTCGCTAAAGCCACTTTCGTTACATGCCTAGTTTTAATATAAAAAAATTTAAAAAAATTAAAAAAAATATATAATATAAAAAATAACTACAACAAATACGCTCCGTTATA
The DNA here is from genome assembly GCA_963930755.1 of Eudasyphora cyanicolor. Taxonomy (NCBI): domain Eukaryota; kingdom Metazoa; phylum Arthropoda; class Insecta; order Diptera; family Muscidae; genus Eudasyphora; species Eudasyphora cyanicolor. The sequence continues at coordinate 198,219,169 of OZ005734.1, read as the reverse complement.
CAGTACAACACATGATTTTGGGACTTAATTTTGAGAATTGGACATAAAAATAAGAACTTATTCGTTGAGTCAAGTTGACACAATTAATAATTTAATGGCCATACGAATTTTTTTGCTCAAGGTGGATTTTTTGCACTTTTCAATATTTTTTCTCGGTAAACCGTACGAAATATCTCTTTTGTGTCGGAAGCAAAGTTGTAGATATTGAAAGGAGAATAGGAAAATGCGAAACAAAACTACCCGAAAAAAGAGCATCCAGTGCCTTAAAAATAGCAAAAATTCCCACAAAGTCTTAAAAAACCTGTCAGTAAAATATTGAAAAATACTTATACGTAATAAGTAAACGTATAAAATAGAGCAATATAAAACAGAACAGAACATTTTCCGATTTTTAAGGTACTGGATGCATTTTTTCGGGTAGGTTTGCTCCGCATTTGTCTTTCCTATACAATATCTACAACTTTGCTTCAGACGCAAAAGAGCTATTCTGAGAAAAAAATATGGAAAAATTGTTAAAAATCCACCTTGTGCAAAAAAAAATCGTATGCTCATTAAATTATTAATTGAGCCAACTTTGTAAAAATCGGTTCAGCCGTACAAGAGCAACTACAAACTGCGTAAACCCCAAAAATGCATTTTTTAAGTTTTTTAAAAAAAGAATGAAAATACAATTTCCAATCCCCATAAAATTTTGGAAAATATTTTTTTCTAATAAATGATAGCGAGATCTTATTTTATCATTAGCAACTTTTTTTTCTAACTCTATTTTAATTCGTAACGATATACTTTTCATAAAAAAAATCGTATTTAATCGAGATTAAAATTGTCTGAGACTCCGTGTCGAATAATTATTGTTAATAAAATAATATGTATACGGCACCATGTCGAACGATTGATGTCGGTATCAATTGCATGTACTGTAGGCATGACAAGTTTTCCGGTATGTGGAGTTTTGTCAAAATGAAGCCGACTCCGCTCCGACTCCGACTCCGGCAATTCAAACGATTCTACCACTCACCCAAAAAATTTATTTTATTATTAAAATTTGTTTCAAAAGGGACTTTTGACCTTTGACATTAATTAAAGAATGGATAAATGAACCAAAAAACATAAACATATTACCTTGGCAGAAGTCTCCACCATAATTTCAAAAAAAATAAATATTTTTATTAGTTTGTTTAAAATGTTTTTAAATGATACAATCACACTGTCGTTTTTTGCATTTTTTTCATAATACCTTAAATTAAATGACCCAAACAATCGTTTAATATTTGTACCTATCGACCTGGAATCTCTTTCTGAATTGGTTTGTTTTTGTACGTCCACCGTACGTATATGTATCCTTATAACCCAAGCACAAGTCACAATTATGCTTAGATCACTATGAAATTTAGCAAGAACTTCCTTTTTAATTCAAGGACTTACTGAAATAGTTGTAGAACGTTTCCGATATATATATATATACATACATGATCGATCAAGCAAACAATTGTATTTGTTGTCGGTTGCCTGTTTATTTCTCATTGTCTAGAATCAGCTGTTGTTGTTTTACAGCTGTTGGATAGGGTTGCCCCAGCTCTAATATTTTCGTGTTGAAAATTCTTTAAGAAATGTCTTGACACTTGAATATCCTGGAAAAGTATTTATTCAGTTCCCTAAATTTGTTGGTACTAAAGGCTCAAACTATTATTCGCTTTCGCAAAAATGCATATTTCACTATTCGCTTTCGCAAGAAATATATTTCAATATTCGCATTCGCTTTCGCTAAAGCCACTTTCGTTACATGCCTAGTTTTAATATAAAAAAATTTAAAAAAATTAAAAAAAATATATAATATAAAAAATAACTACAACAAATACGCTCCGTTATACAGTACAACACATGATTTTGGGACTTAATTTTGAGAATTGGACATAAAAATAAGAACTTATTCGTTGAGTCAAGTTGACACAATTAATAATTTAATGGCCATACGAATTTTTTTGCTCAAGGTGGATTTTTTGCACTTTTCAATATTTTTTCTCGGTAAACCGTACGAAATATCTCTTTTGTGTCGGAAGCAAAGTTGTAGATATTGAAAGGAGAATAGGAAAATGCGAAACAAAACTACCCGAAAAAAGAGCATCCAGTGCCTTAAAAATAGCAAAAATTCCCACAAAGTCTTAAAAAACCTGTCAGTAAAATATTGAAAAATACTTATACGTAATAAGTAAACGTATAAAATAGAGCAATATAAAACAGAACAGAACATTTTCCGATTTTTAAGGTACTGGATGCATTTTTTCGGGTAGGTTTGCTCCGCATTTGTCTTTCCTATACAATATCTACAACTTTGCTTCAGACGCAAAAGAGCTATTCTGAGAAAAAAATATGGAAAAATTGTTAAAAATCCACCTTGTGCAAAAAAAAATCGTATGCTCATTAAATTATTAATTGAGCCAACTTTGTAAAAATCGGTTCAGCCGTACAAGAGCAACTACAAACTGCGTAAACCCCAAAAATGCATTTTTTAAGTTTTTTAAAAAAAGAATGAAAATACAATTTCCAATCCCCATAAAATTTTGGAAAATATTTTTTTCTAATAAATGATAGCGAGATCTTATTTTATCATTAGCAACTTTTTTTTCTAACTCTATTTTAATTCGTAACGATATACTTTTCATAAAAAAAATCGTATTTAATCGAGATTAAAATTGTCTGAGACTCCGTGTCGAATAATTATTGTTAATAAAATAATATGTATACGGCACCATGTCGAACGATTGATGTCGGTATCAATTGCATGTACTGTAGGCATGACAAGTTTTCCGGTATGTGGAGTTTTGTCAAAATGAAGCCGACTCCGCTCCGACTCCGACTCCGGCAATTCAAACGATTCTACCACTCACCCAAAAAATTTATTTTATTATTAAAATTTGTTTCAAAAGGGACTTTTGACCTTTGACATTAATTAAAGAATGGATAAATGAACCAAAAAACATAAACATATTACCTTGGCAGAAGTCTCCACCATAATTTCAAAAAAAATAAATATTTTTATTAGTTTGTTTAAAATGTTTTTAAATGATACAATCACACTGTCGTTTTTTGCATTTTTTTCATAATACCTTAAATTAAATGACCCAAACAATCGTTTAATATTTGTACCTATCGACCTGGAATCTCTTTCTGAATTGGTTTGTTTTTGTACGTCCACCGTACGTATATGTATCCTTATAACCCAAGCACAAGTCACAATTATGCTTAGATCACTATGAAATTTAGCAAGAACTTCCTTTTTAATTCAAGGACTTACTGAAATAGTTGTAGAACGTTTCCGATATATATATATATACATACATGATCGATCAAGCAAACAATTGTATTTGTTGTCGGTTGCCTGTTTATTTCTCATTGTCTAGAATCAGCTGTTGTTGTTTTACAGCTGTTGGATAGGGTTGCCCCAGCTCTAATATTTTCGTGTTGAAAATTCTTTAAGAAATGTCAATAAAAACATGCAGCTAATATTAGTCTTTGACAGGAAGACGATGAGGAAAAGAGCTTTCCCGAACGATAAGTCGCAATGAACCAAATTAAAAACTTGATTGCTTGGGTGAGAATAAGAAGAAAATGATTGCTTGTGTAGCTATCGCACGTCTGCGTTTTGTACCAAAGCGCTGAACTGGCTGTTAGGCTAAAATTAATTAATTTATTTTTTATATCTATGTATTTATATATATATATACATATCTCTATATATAACTAGTAAGGAAAGATAGAAAGTCGGGCGGGGCCGACTGTATAATACCATATTTATTGTCCGATTGTGATGACATTTAGCACAGCGCTCTTTTTTGAGACAAGGACGACCCATATAGAAATTGGCGAAAATCGGTTTAGATTTAGATATAGCCCCCATATATATGTTACCCCGATTTAACGTTTTAGCACTGTAGAAACTGTATTGTATAGCAGATCAGTACGAAATTCGGCAGAAAGAGGCATCCTATTACATGAAAGGACTCTGTCACATATTTCTTTCTATTTCTTGGAACTCCATAGATACGTCGATAACGAATCTTATTGCTTACATGTAAGAAAAAGGAAAGTCGTTCTTGATAAAAAAGGTTTCCCACAAAATCTTAGTAGAAATGCTGTTTAGAAAAATAAAAAAATTATAAAAATTAATAATTTTATATTTGAATGCTTATAATTTACCCTGCTTCGGAATCCAAAATTAATAACAGTCAACTAGATCAGGGGGCCGTTGAGCAGGTCTTATGAAAAAGTAATAAATTAATCGTTTCTAATGGAAATTTTGGAATTTTTAGACAACAAAAGGGTATAATTTTTAAAATTGTTTTTAAATATTTTTTAAAATATTCTACAATCTTTTTTAAGTTTTTTTTTATTATTTTAAAGCCACAAAATCTTTAGTTTTCCACGTATTTGTCCTTTAGATTTTTAATAAGATTGCCTTGTCTCGCATGTAGCTAGGCTAAGTCCCCCTCAAGAAAATTTTTACGAAATATGATTTTATTGCAAATTTCATAAAATTTTGCAATTTTATTTGATAGAGATTGCAATTTTATTAAAAATTCTTACAAAATTGAAATTTTATTGAAAATTTAATAAAAACCAGTAGGGAAAGGCTAAAGTCGGGCGGGGCCGACTTTATAATACCCTACACAACTCTCGTAATATTGTATAACTCTGAAATATAAATTTTGTAGTTCATGTATAAATTGTTTATTCTAAATTTCAAAACGATAGGATGTAAAGTACAGGTTCTATAGAACTAAAGGGCCACATCGGACGAAACATATATATGGGAGCTATAGCTAAATCTTAACCGATTTTCTTCAAATTCGGTAGTGTTGGTTCATGGATCAAGAAACTCTACCATTCTAAATTTCAAAATGATTGGATGTAAAATACAGCTTCTACAGGACAAAGAGCAAAATCGGACAATATATATATATATATGGGAGCTATAGCTAAATATTAACCGATTTTCTTCAAATTCGGTAGTGTTGGTTCATGGATCAAGAAACTCTACCATTCTAAATTTCAAAATGATTGGATGGAAAATACAGCTTCCACAGGACTAAAGAGCAAAATCGGACAATATATATATATATATATGGGAGCTATAGCTAAATCTTAACCGATTTTCTTCAAATTCGGCAATGTTGGTTCATGGATCAAGAAACTCTACCATTCTAAATTTCAAAATTATTGGATGTAAAATACAGCTTCTTCAGGACTACAGAGCAAAATCGGACGAAACATATATATGAGAGCTATAGCTAAATCTTAACCAATTTTCTTCAAATTCGGTAGTGTTGGTTCATGGATCAAGAAACTCAACCATTCTAAATTTCAAAATGATTGGATGTAAAATACAGCTTCCACAGGACTAAAGAGCAAAATCGGACAATATATATATATATATGGGAGCTATAGCTAAATCTTAACCGATTTTCTTCAAATTCGGTAGTGTTGGTTCATGGATCAAGAAACTCAACCATTCTAAATTTCAAAATGATTGGATGTAAAATACAGCTTCTTCAGGACTACAGAGCAAAATCGGACGAAACATATATATGAGAGCTATAGCTAAATCTTAACCGATTTTCTTCAAATTCGGCAATGTTGGTTCATGGATCAAGAAACTCTACCATTCTAAATTTCAAAACGATTGGATGTAAAATACAGCTTTTATAGGATTAAAGTGCCAAATCGGACGAAACATATATATGGGAGCTATAGCTAAATCTTAACCGATTTTCTTCAAATTCGGTAGTGTTGGTTCATGGATCAAGAAACTCAACCATTCTAAATTTCAAAATGATTGGATGGAAAATACAGCTTCCACAGGACTAAAGAGCAAAATCGGACAATATATATATATATATATATGGGAGTTATAGCTAAATCTTAACCGATTTTCTTCATATTCGGTAGTGTTGGTTCATGGATCAAGAAACTCTACCATTCTAAATTTCAAAATGATTGGATGTAAAATACAGCTTCTTCAGGACTACAGAGCAAAATCGGACGAAACATATATATGAGAGCTATAGCTAAATCTTAACCGATTTTCTTCAAATTCGGCAATGTTGGTTCATGGATCAAGAAACTCTACCATTCTAAATTTCAAAACGATTGGATGTAAAATACAGCTTTTATAGGACTAAAGTGCCAAATCGGACGAAACATATATATGGGAGCTATAGCTAAATCTTAACCGATTTTCTTCAAATTCGGTAGTGTTGGTTCATGGATCAAGAAACTCAACCATTCTAAATTTCAAAATGATTGGATGGAAAATACAGCTTCCACAGGACTAAAGAGCAAAATCGGACAATATATATATATATATGGGAGCTATAGCTAAATCTTAACCGATTTTCTTCAAATTCGGTAGTGTTGGTTCATGGATCAAGAAACTCAACCATTCTAAATTTCAAAATGATTGGATGTAAAATACAGCTTCTTCAGGACTACAGAGCAAAATCGGACGAAACATATATATGAGAGCTATAGCTAAATCTTAACCGATTTTCTTCAAATTCGGCAATGTTGGTTCATGGATCAAGAAACTCTACCATTCTAAATTTCAAAACGATTGGATGTAAAATACAGCTTTTATAGGACTAAAGTGCCAAATCGGACGAAACATATATATGGGAGCTATAGCTAAATCTTAACCGATTTTCTTCAAATTCGGTAGTGTTGGTTCATGGATCAAGAAACTCAACCATTCTAAATTTCAAAATGATTGGATGTAAAATACAGCTTCCACAGGACTAAAGAGCAAAATCGGACAATATATATATATATATATGGGAGCTATAGCTAAATCTTAACCGATTTTCTTCAAATTCGGTAGTGTTGGTTCATGGATCAAGAAACTCTACCATTCTAAATTTCAAAATGATTGGATGTAAAATACAGCTTCTTCAGGACTACAGAGCAAAATCGGACGAAACATATATATGGGAGCTATAGCTAAATCTTAACCGATTTTCTTCAAATTCGGCAATGTTGGTTCATGGATCAAGAAACTCTACCATTCTAAATTTCAAAACGTTTGGATGTAAAATGCAGCTTCTATAGGACTAAAGAGCAAAATCGGACGAAACATATATATGGGAGCTATAGCTAAATCTTAACCGATTTTCTTCAAATTCGGCAATGTTGGTTCATGGATCAAGAAACTCTACCATTCTAAATTTCAAAACGATTGGATGTAAAATACAGTTTCTACAGGACTAAAGAGCAAAATCGGACGAAACATATATATGGGAGCTATATCTAAATCTGAACGGATTTCAACCAAATTCAATAGGGATCTTACAGACATGCTTACATCGACTCAGCTAGTGATTCTGAGTCGATCGGTATACTTTAAGGTGGGTCTAGCTGTGTTATTTTCAGGTGTTACAAACATCTGCCTTGAAACAAACTTATAATACCCTGTACCACAGTGTGGTGTAGGGTATAATTACAATTTAATTGAGAATTTCATATAAATTTTTTTTTTTTTTTGTAAATTTCATTAAAATTTATATTTATTGCAAATTTAGTGGAAGTTGCATTTTTATAGAAAATTAATCAAATAGAAATCAAAATTGTATAGAAAATTTTATCAAAATTGTTTTTTTTTTTTAATAATTTCGTTGAAAGTTGTATTTTCTATCAATTTGATGAACGTATTTATGAAAAAAATTTCAAAAATTTATGTTTGTTGAAAATTTAATTTTTTCTAGAAAATTATTGTAAAGTCAAAACGATCATTGACCTTCAGTTCGTTCAGTGGACATTAAACACTCTCACCGACTATTGAAATTTCAAAAAAAAAAAATCTAGAAAACATTAAAAAATACAATTTCCACGAAATTTTCAGAAAGAAAAATTTGATGAACATTTTTTAGAAACATACAAATTTGAAGGAATTTTTAGAAAAAATCTAGAATTTTGCGAAAAGTTATGGAAAATATGCTAAAAAGATCACGTATGTGCGAAGCAGAAAATATGTTCGACAGACGTAGACTATACTAACATTCCACCATGTCGTATAAGTGATAATGATGACTTATACGCCACCCTGTCGGATGATTGTTGCACGTACCAGTAAAATACACGAAGGACAATTTTAATAGGGTAAAGGTTCTAAAAACTGTTGATATTCGTAGAAGAAGTGTTACTCATAGCAGAACCACTCTGCTTCAAGGAAAAAATATTAGTTGACGCTAAGTCTATAAATATCATAAACCAATAATATTTGTTGATACGAATAAGTCTATATTTACGCTAAGATGTTTTTTCCCCATATTTACGCTCCACGAATTCATGACAAATTGTAATCGATTTCAGAGACGCGTGTCTTATTCAAGAGTACAAAATCGAGAAATTTGATTATACACTAATAGCCTCTAAATGATTGAATAATTAACTAATTTGATATAGCCACCGCTCGGCAGGCAGACAGACAGACAGACCGTCAGAGTGAATGATGTTAAAAATAACTTTGGTAATGGCATTACTAATTCT